>PVIW01003965.1:92141-148484 GCA_004026585.1 Noctilio leporinus | reverse complement strand
TTTAGAGAGAGGGGAAGGGAGAGAGGCAGAGAGGAACAGAGACATCAATGTATGGTTGCCTTTCACCTGCCTCCAGCTATGGGCCTGGCTGGAGATCTGGCTTGCAACCTGGTTATGTATGCCCTGGCTGGGAATCGAACCAGCGACCTTTGGGTTCGCAGGCCGGTACCTTATGCACTGTGCCACCAGCCAGGGCTGTACGTGTGTATTCTTTAGGATAGTCTATATGCAAGATCATGTCATCTGCAAATACAAAAATCTGTCCAGAAAGTATCCTGCCATGTACCGTGAAAAATAGAAACATTTACTAAAGAAGCTACAAGATACCAGAAACATCGTACATAGAATAATGATGCCTCAGTCCCCTTCAAAGTAAGCACCTTGGGCCCTCACATAGTTCTCCCAGTTACCATCCATTGTATTTTCCTAAATCTCATCAACACTCTGAAATATTTTCCCATTTAAAGGTGGTTTTCGTTTTGGGAAAATCTAGAAAGTCACAGGGCACCAAATCTGGGCTATACAGGGAATGAGTCACCTGGGTGATTTGATGGTTGTCAAGAAAAACTCCGCACAAGGCGTCATGCATGAGCAGGTGCATTGTTGGAGTGAAGCTGCCCTTCACCAGCTGCCCACAGCTATAGCCTGCTGGGTCATCAGTAGTTTCCATGGAGGAATGTTAAAACAATGCAAAATTGAATGCGGATTGTTGCTCTATTCTCTCAGTCATTGAGAGTGCAACGGCCACACAGTACACGCGCTCCCTCACTGGCGCCTACCACCCCCACTGACTAGTACAGTGACGGCGCCATTGTTCACACATGCGCCATTGTTCACACTCGCCTTGGCTGCCAGGTGATGTGAACCACCTCGTGGTCGTGCAAACCATGTTTGTTATATTAACTGTGGTTGAACTTGTCTTGGACAGACCTTCTTCCTTTCCCGTCGAATACTTTTTACTTCCTTTTTCTTACCTAAATGCTCTAAAACACCATTGAATAGGAGTGGTAAGGGGACCCCCTGGTCCTGTGCTGGAAAGCATTCACTCTTTTCCTGTTAAGTAGGATGTTAGCATGAGTTTGATAGATGCCCTCAATCAGGTTCAGGAATTTCCCATTTGTTATAAACTGAACTTTGTCCATCCCACGTTCAGAGGTGGGAGGGTGAAGCCATCACCCTCCATGTGACGGCATTTCTGGGGACAGTGCCTTTAAGGAGATAATTAAGGTGACATGAGGTTGTTGGGGTGGGGCCTTTATCTGATAGGACTGTAGTTCTAAGAAGAGGAAGAGACACCAGCATCCTCTCTCTCTACCCTTCCCCCCACCCTGCCGCAGGCACAGAGGAAAGGTCATGTGAGGACACAACCAGAAAGAGGCAACCTACAAGGCAGAAAGAGAGGCCCCGTCAGGAACCAACCATGATAGCAACTTAATCATGGATGCCTCGCCTCAAAAACTCTGAGACAACAATTTATTATTGTGTCGGCCCTAGCGAACTAACAAACCATTCATTCTTATTTATATGTGTGTGTATTCTTTTAGTCATGAAGGGAGTTGGGGTTTTGTCAAATGATTTTTCTGTACTACTTTAGATCATTGTATGATTTTTGTCCTTTATTTAGTTTGATCTATTGTGTAACATTAATGGATTTTCAGACGTTAAACCAACCTTTCATTCCTCCATCCACTGTATACACTGTAGACACATGTTCTTAAATCCACTTAATACGTTGCTAGATTTGGTTTGCTACTAATTCTTTTCAGGAGTTTTGCATCTATATTTTCTAAAAGGTCCTGGACTGTTTTCTTGGTCTGGGGACAGCGGGGACTTTCTAATTCGCAGGCGACAAACAGCAGGGGCAGGGAGAACGTGGTTAAGGATCCTAACCAACTGGAAACGTGTCTTCAGATGACTAGACATGGCAGAAGCAGCAGGACAGAGCAACTATGCTTGATGATTAACTCTCACCCTTACCTTCAAAGCCTCCTTCCTTCATTTACCCCAGGAATAAGTTAGCTTTTGGATGAATTACAGACGCTGGAGCTCAGCTGTGTCTCTGCACAAGACCCGCTGAGATCCTGGCATCAGGCGTGGGATGCAGCTCTGAGTGGACCCGTTCCTCTCCATGCAGAGCGCGATCTACGACAAGTCCCCTGAGAATAAGGGGGGCCTCTCTCGTTCTGTTGGGCTGAAGCCAGAATCCGGCGAAATGTTAGGGTCGCTTTTCTAATCACCACACTCGCTGGCGTTAGCGGGCGAGAAGCAGATGCAAGTTCTGCCAACTGCTTGCATTTCTCCATTTCTTCCCAGCAAATTGCGTGTGTGTGTGTGTGTGTGTGCACATGACACACCATGCGAGTAGGATCCCTGTGGGCCTACAATTCCACACCGCCCGCTCCTGAACATTTCATGAGAATTCAGGGCCGGTTCACAGAGGCGCTCTGGGCAGCTTAGGTCTACAGACGAAACAGGTCCCCTGGGTGAAAAGGGGGCTCGCCAATGAGAGTCGGTCTTGGGAGGCCTATTTCCTGTGTCATAGCAGTTCTGGGGCTCTGGCCGCGTGGCCGGCAGTTTCCTTTCTCTCCTCCGGGGGATGAGAGCTCCTTGCTGCAGCCCCAGAGCGAGGGGAGGAGGGGCGCCCACCGCTGCTTCACCCGGGGAGCCTCCCTGCCCAGCAGCCACACCCTCCCCCTTCCCCACAAATTAATCTCCTTTCCATTTCCGGGGGAGCGGGCGATTGCCTGGGCCCTGCTGGTGTTACCCCACTTCCTCTATGTGGAGATACTTCTTGCCTCCTTTCCTAACTCATCGTCATGACGCATCTCAAACTTTTCCTACACGAAATGCTCATTCGTTCACACCCCTCGCTCTGTCTTGAAATGGGGTGGATTTTCGGAAGGAACATCCCCTTCGGCCATGTGGGGAGGTGGGGAGGTGGGCCCAGATGGTGCTTAGTCTGTCCCCCCGGGACAAGCAACTGGGCTGGAGGGACCCACAGGACTCAGGGCACTGGGGCAGGGGAGGCTGGACACACCCAAGGGGCCAGGGGCGCATCGCCATCAGAACTCAACAAAACCGCCAGCTCTGAGCGGGCACTGAGCTCGGTAGGTGACAGGCCCGGGGGGTGGGTGAAGGGTGGACCGTGAACACACAAGCGAATCACGCGAGGCGGGTTGGAAACATCTGGAAAATCAGTTTCCTGAGATGAGGCCCCAGGTACCTGGTGAGGTGCCCAGAGGCCAGGGCATGAGCTGTGCCGTGGCCAAGGGGCCGGAGGATGCGGTGGGGGCTGGGTCGGGGCCCAGCACCACGGAGCACAGCCTGGAGCCCTCACGTGCCAGGGCAGCCCGGAGTTGGGGCCCGGCCAGCAGCTACCTGTTCAGCTTGGGGAGGGGCGACGACCCCGTGTCTCCCTGCTGGGTGGTGAGGAGGCTCCATCAAGATGGATTCAGGAGCTGCAGGTGGGTCAGGGGGCAGCTGCCATGACCCCCGGGAGGCAGCTGGGAAAGACCTGGGGCAGGGAGGTCACAGCGTCGGGTCAGGAAAGGGTCCCACCAAACACCAGGTTCCTTCCATCCATCAGTCCGTGCAGCCAGGTCAGGGGCCAAGGCCTCCGATGTCCAGCGGGAGAGGATCCGTTTCGAGGTGGCCCATTGCCAGAAACAAAGCCGCAATGTTGAAACTCACACGACACTGGATTGCCACCCCCAGATCATTCGCTTGTTAAGTGACAATGAGAAGGACGCCTGGCTGGCGACACCCATGTGTCCTGCCCACGGTTCCACGTTCACGTCAAAGCCACCAGGACTGTGGCTGACACATGAGGACCCGGGGAAGCCCCGGAGTAGCTTCTGGTGCCGTCTGTGCCCCTGACGGCCGGGGTCCGTCCTGGCGAGGATGCGGTGGGCGGGCGGCCGTTCCCACACTGACCCCTCCTGTTGCTGCCCCCCTCACCCTGGGCTGGGTCTGCAGTGAGCTCCCGCATTGACTGCCCTGCGGCGCTGACCGACCAGGTAAACTGAGGCCGAAGGCCACTGTGAGGGAGCGCTGGGTGGAGAGACGGACAAGCAGCTCAGGAGCCCCGTGTCCAACAGGGACCAGCCTCTGACCCTTCGCCTTCCGTGGGCGCCCACCCTGTCGTCACCATCCCTCTGTTTCACTGTCTCGTTAGAACACAAATTCCTCAGGGTGCCATTGCTTATTGGGGCTCCCCTGCCAGGGGCCCCCAGTCCCTTCCTGACCCAGAATGACCGGCCCTGAGGCACTCCAGGCCGATGCCCGGGAGGCAGACGCGTCACCTGGGGCCTGCGTCCATCTCGGGTCCGGGTGGGGTCCCACGGTCTGCATCTCTCACGACTCCCCCATGAGCAGGGCCTGCCTGGCCCGGGGTCTTGAGTGACAAGGCTCTGGTGGTAAAATGATGGCCTTTGAAGGCCCGCTGTCCCGAGCGGTCAGTCCCTTTCCTCCACTGTCAGCTGGGGCGGTTCCTGCTCCTTGGAGCCCCAGGTCCCTGGTCCCCGGGCTCTTGCCAGGATGGAGGTCACGAATGTTTGGTGTCTTGGACGTGCCTGTCACCCAGAATCCTTCCCTCCCTCCCCAGCCCTTCTCTCCGAGCCCAGCCGAGCCCTGTGTCCAGGGGGCCACCGGCAGGACACGGCACAGCTGTCCTGGCCGAGCATGGCGTCTGCTCAGGCACCTGCCACCCGCTGGGTGGCCGCCTCCGTGGCCCTGGGTCGCCGCTCCCAAGACGGGGTCCCTTCCTGGGCCTGGGAGCCCTGAGCACACCTGGATTTGACTTTCACCACCTCGGACACCCTGGAGAGGTGCCTCACCTCGGGGACGCCACCACCCTGCAAGGCTGCTGCCTGGAGGGAACGCGGCCGTGCTTCCACGCTGCGGGGGCGCGTGTTTGTTTGGGGAGCACGTGTCCTGCTCCTGGTGGTCTGCCCCCCGGAGACGGGGGTTCCTGGCATCTCCCCACAGGCCGAGCGACCGGGGCCGCCTGAGAGCTGGTTCCTGGTCACCGACCGGCGTCCCCGCGTGAGCCCCGCAAGCCGGGTGGGGCTCCCGCATCGGGGGGAGCGGGACCTGCATGTGCGGGAGCGGGAGGGGAAATGGCCGGGCTGTCCAGGGTTACCAAAGGGTGTGTCAGAAAGGGGTTGTCTAAGGTGGAAATTGCGCCCCTTGGGCAACAGGAAAGGCTGGCCATTACATTAGCAGCAGGAACCGGGAGGTAATGAAATCGGCACTCGGTGCGGGGCCTGCACCACAGCCCCCATTTGTCTTCCTGGACCCTCGCCTCTCCCGTCAGCCGGGGAGATGAGCTGCAGCCCCGCCGGTGCCGCTGCTGTCCTGGGAGACCCAGGCCACCGCGCAGGCAGTGAAATGGCTCCTCGACGTGCCCTCGGGTCAAACGCGCCTCTGAAATGCTGGGTTCCAACGGCCGTGGGCCACCGGGACGTCCCTGCGCCCCAGTCTGGACGGACTCAGGCTTCAGCTGGGCACCCAGCCCGCCGTGCGCGGAGAGGCCCCCGTGAAAATGCCTGTCCTGGGTGGGGTCCGCTCAGCCCCCCGAGATGCGCGGCTTGTTTCTGCGGGGCCCAGGCCGCCCAGGCGGTGGGATTCCGGGTGAGGGATCAAGCACTGAGGGCATCGCCCGGCACGTCGGGGTGACAGGGCCCTGGGTTCCCGAGGACACTGCACGGGGCTCCGTCCTGAGTGGTTCCCGTCGGGGCATCTGGCTGGCAGGACCACGGGGGCCCGTGAAGGGCGTGTGGGTGTCCGGGAAGAAGGCCACTTTGCTTACTAGCTGCCCTTGGTCTCGGGAGGACCTCGGACTCAATCTGGAACTCGGGCTGTGAAGTGCTGGCTCCCTGACCCAAGGGGCTGACATGCCACCTGGGACCCCAGGAGCCCTCCCTCCTGTCCCGTGCAGCAGAGTCCAGCCTGTGCCGTGTGCACCAGAGCATTGGAAGGACCCCTAGTTCCCTCCTTGCCTCCACTGCCCCTTCCCCAGCCCCGTCTCCCTTGGGCCCAGCGCCCTTTCTAAAGTGGGACTCCACCCCTGTCCTCTGCGGTGGGGACCCACGTGTCTAAACCCTGAAGCTCCAGGGCCTGGCTGCCCCCCACCAGCCAGGGTGTCAGAGGTCCCCATGGCTGCTGGTGACCGAGTCAGGCTCCGCGCCATGGTGCCCATTACAGGTGATCTCAGACGGGCAGCTGGGAAAGTCGGGGAACCACAGGGGAGAGTGAGGGGAATTCTGTGACTCCTGATATCTGCGGGGGAGCAAGACATGCAGGGGGCCCCGCCCTGCTCCACCTGCTCTGCCGGAGAAACACCTGAGGGGGGATGAAGGGGGTTGGGAAATGCTGACAGGCCTGTTGCCCTTTGCAAAGAGAAGCATCTTTCCTCCCCCGCTCAGCTCTGGGAGCTGAGGACCCGCCATCTGCCCGGCAGGGTCCACCTGGTGTCCCATTTTACAGGTAGGTCAACTGAGGCCACGTCCTAGGAAGCAGTCTGCAGGGATTCTCCCCCAGGTTTGAGGTCTGGGCTCATGCTCCTGACTTCTGACGTCTTTCTGCGTCTGGGCTGTGGGCACAGGTGAGGTGCTTGGAGGTGGGGAGACAGCACCTCAGTGAGACAGGGCCCCGAGGTGTCCCCAGTGCCCAGGTGGGGTCAGCTGCGGCTCAGCAGGGGGCACCTTGCTGCGGACAGACGCCAACGCGGCGGGGGAAGTGCGGTGTGGGCAGGTTGGGGTGGAGATGGGGGGAGGAGGAGGGTCAGGGGGACAAGGGCAAGGCCCAGCGGCCCCTTGGGGCTCTGCAGCCTGGGCGCAGGCTGTTGGCAGGAAGCGGAGGCAGCTGGTGAAGGCCCGGGTCCTCCAGCGGGGCAGCTCCTGCTGTGTAGAAGCCGCGCACGGATGTGGTTTCCAACTCTCTGGAGGCCGCAGAAGATGTGTATCCTGGCTGCCAGCACTTGATTTGCAGATAAGCTCCGGCCTGGGGCGGGCGGGGCCGGGACAGGCTGGGGAAGATCCCATCCCCCCACACCCCGCAGGCCGCCTGGGGAGTGTCCCCCGCCACCCACCCCTGTCCTGCGAGGCCTCCACCATGCCCGGCAGAGCTGTGGGGTCCTGAGCCCGGCCCCCGCTGCAGCCCCCCACCGGCTGCCCCTCCCCCCAGAAGGTGCCGGCTGTGGGACTGTGCTCCCTTCTGTCCCGCCCCGGGCCTGCCGGGGTCCTGCGGGCCGGCACCCTTGCCCTACCTGTGCCCAGTTCTCATCCCCGGGCCTGTCTGGCCATCAGCTCCCACCGCGCTCCCTGTCCCCTGAGCTGGGCTCCTCCCAAGTCTCCGCCAGGCCTCAGGTCCAGCCCCAGGCCACCTCTGGGCGCCCCACTGTGAATACCTCCTGGCACTGGCGCGGTCCCTCCCTGACCTTGTCACCCTGGACATCTCCCAGGGCCGCATGGGGCCAGGGGCTGCAGGCCTCTCTTCCCAGAGGCCCTGGGGGGCAGCAGGCAGAGCAGGAAGCCCCTCTGGGTGGTGGGGGGATTGTCTGAAACCCCTGATGTAACCTCAGCAGGACAGAACCCCCAGGAACATGCAGCCTGAGGGCTGTAGGATCTGTGGGGGTCCCAGGGCAGGACCTCAGGGGGGCAGGCCTGGGCCGGTGGGAACTTGGAGGTGGTGGGATGGAGACCTGGGAAGGTGGGGGCTGCACCAGCTTCTCTGGGGCCCCCGAAAACCTACCCCAGTGACAGTGAACTGGCCCCGGCCCTGGACTCCGCTCTGGTCAGTGAGCAGGGGACAGTGGAGGGCAGTGGCGCTGCAGCCACTCAGCACAGCAACGGGACACTTGTCATGGTGGTGCCGCATCCCTGCGCTGAGCTGCCGAAGGCTCCGGGGTCACCCCACCCCGTGTTTCTGGAAGGGGCTCTGGGCAGCGCTGGCTGGCACCAGTGTCTCGTGCAAATCGAGTGACGCCACGTGCAAGGCTGCAGCCGTTCCTGGGGAAGCAGAGAAACTGACCGTGCAGACAGTCGGCCTGCAGGGTCCACTGGTCCCCAGGGGCAGCGGGGCCTGAGGAACCTCACCTCCGCCAACACCAGCTTAGGAAGCAGGGCGCTCAGGTGTTTGTTGTGGCATCGCTGGGGACGCAACCCTGTCCTGGCCCAGGTGGAGCGAGGGGGCGGGGAGGGTCCCTGCGTCACCGGCTGGCCCAGCGCTCCGGCCTCAGGCCCCGAGGCTGCAAGTGGTGTTGGGTAAGACGGGGCCGGAGGCTGCAGGTCCTTGCACAAGCGCTGGTCAAGGGGGGTGCTCTCTGGCTGTGCTGGGGACACGGCTGTTGCACAGCGGTGGCACCCAGATAAGGGGAGACCTGCTCTCGCCTGGGCCGTGGAACCACTGGCTGAAGGGAGAACGGATGAAAAACAACCGTCCATCCAGCGGCCGCACCTCGGTGACGGAGGGGCCGGGGGCAGCTGCTCCAGGACGTGCCGGGGACGATCCCTGGTGACCGGCAGGACTGACCAGGACTGCGTCAGGTGGGGGCTGCACCAGCCCCAGCAGGCGCCACGGGGTGGGGGGCACGTCTGAGCCTTGGTTTCCACATGGGGACAGTTGTTGGCCCCAAAGGGCTGGTCTGCAAGGGCAGGAGCTCAGGGCCTGCGAGTCCGGCTGGTGGACACCCCCTCCCACCCGCTGGGGGTGGGGCTGCGGCTAACGGCGCCGGAGACGCGGCCTCTGCCCGGCCTGCTCTCTCCTGAGCACCGTGTCGCAGCTGCTGCTCCGAGGCCACGCGTGACTGCTGGGCGCATGAGTGCAAGCGGGCAGCCCTCCCTTCCCGCCTCCCCTCGCACCCGAGGAAGGACGGGGCTGTGGGAGCCCCCTCTCCACCCTCGCCTTCCCCGAGGGTCTGTCTAGGTCCTGTGGGAACATCTGGGCTGCGCTCGGGGGACCGGGGAGGGGAAGGCTGGGTGAGCAGGGACAGAGCAGGGGGCACGGGGAGACAGGAGACGGGGGGCCCTGGAGGGCGTCTGAGTCCCCGTGAGCCACTGTGAGCCCCTCTTCTGCTCTGTCTCCAGGCTGCACCCCACCCTGCCCCTGCCGAAAGCACAGCCGGGCTCCCCAGTCTTGCTCGGCGCCCCGTGCCGGCCCGCAGCAGGCGCTGGTCGGCCGCAGGCTCTCGGCAGACCTGCGGTGCCCTCACCTGTGCGGAGCCTGCCTGTCGTTTGGTGAAAGTCAAGTGAGGAATGATCTCCAACCACATCGCCATCCATCCAGTTATGACGCCTTTTCAGAAAGATCCCCTCCTGACCTGGCTCTGCGTGTTGCTCTCCCCACTTCGGCAGGAAACCACCTTAAAGTTCTGTCTTCGCACCTTCCTAAGATGCTGTGACAATTTTTGTTCCTGAGAATTAGACACTATCGAGTTAGGAAGACAGTTTCTTCAGAGAAATGACACACAAGCCGAGTTGGGACGGGTGCCTGTGGATGGAGGTCCTTCAGTGACAGTGACGCCCCTGGGCTGAGTTCAGGGTCTGAGAAGGGGCCCTGCCTTTCCCGGGGTCGCTCGGGTGAAAAAACAAAACAGTTTCCGGTCCCAAGGCCCTATTTTCCAGCGGTGGCCTGGTCCGTGGGCCATTGTGCCAAAGTGGGGACACAGCAGCCACCTGGCTCTGGTCACCAGGCGGACGGCAGAGAGGAGGCGAAGGAAGGCCCACAGCTTGGAAGCAGAAAGGCGTCTCCTGTCCCAGGGCCAGGGCCGCCCCGCCTGCGATGGGCCCCACGGGCCAGTGACGGCATTGGACGCTCGCGTTGCGTGGACTGAAGTGTGACTCTTGCCAGAAACCTCAGCCCAAAGGTCCAGAAGTCTCCGATGATGTCAGAGGCCCCCCACCGCTGACGTCACTCTGATCTTTCAATGACATTTCACCCCAGTTCCCCTTTTACCACCCCGCCCCCACCCTGCACTTCTGATCCATCAGGGGGTGCCCTCATTTCACTTGCACTTCAAACTGCACCCCAAACCTGTACCCTTACCCCGACCCGACGGCCAGCTCCAGGCCTCTGTCCCTGTCCCTGTCCCTGTCCCACGCCTGCAGCTAGGATCTCAGTTTGGTCTCCAACTTGGCAGGGAGCTGGGTGACGGCTGTTCTCGCCCCTGGATGTCAGGACCCACCTAGATGCCCCCAGGCTCCATGCTTCCAGCATCACCTGCACCCCCAGCCTGGGGCCCCAGTCGGGCTCCCTGCTGGCCCTGCTCCTGCTCTGGGCTCCGCTGCTCCTCACCTGTGGGGGCCGATCCTGCCCCCCACCTGCTCACAGCCATTCCCGCTGTCGGGAGTGGGGCCCCTTCCTCCCAGGTCTTCCTCAGCGGCACCTCTTCCAAGAGGCCACTGCACTGTCTCCCGGGGTCCTTGGAAAGAAAACACCTGCGTTCACTTTGCTTCTGCAGGGCAGCCTCCCCCAGGCAGTCTCCCTGTGGGGACTGGTCTGCGTCCCGGGTCCCAGGACCCTCGGCTGAGTCCACGAGAGGGACAGACTGGCCCACTTTCCAACTCGGCCCCACCTGGGCCTCAGCGTGGTGTCCTTCCCAGGGCTCCGTCCTCAGACACCCGAGCGGGTGACCCCGTAGCCAGACTCAGCACGCAGCCCCCTGCAGCCTCCTCCCCGCCCGACCGGGTGCCCCAGGCTGGGTCCTGAGACGGACGGATGATACCGAGAACCAGAGACTCGCGCGTGAGTGGCGTCCCCAGGCTGACCGCTAGCTCAGGGCCAGGCCAGGCAGGGGACAGACAGGAAAGAGCCGGCTGCAGGGACTTGGGGACCCCCGGCTCAGGCTCAGGTGTGGGTGTGGGGAGGGTAGGTGGGCCTCAGGCCCCTCTGTCCGTCCTGACATCTGTCTGTCCCCGGGAGAGACATCCCGGCCCAGGCCACCGTGTAAGGAGAGCCAAGGGCCGAGGTCCTGCCCTTGTGCGGGGGCTGGTGGCCCCCCGGGGGGGAGGCAGTGGCCCCGCAGCTCCAGGCACACTCCACCCCGCAGTGCCGGGCACTTCCGAAATGGGGCTCCCTGCCTGGGGTAACCTCTCCTCCCCCATAGCAGGCAAGTGTGAGTCACAGGAGATTTCTCGCACAACCCAAATGTCACCCCCTCTTTGAACATTCCCTGCCCCTCTTCCTGCTCCCCCATGGCCTCCACGTGGGCAGCGCCCAGTGGGCCCTGCCGGCTCCAGGGTGAGGGGCAGAGGGCAGCGGCACGCCCGGCCCTCGGCCTCCGCGGGCGTGTGCCACCGTGGGCGCAGGGCTGGCTCCTGAGCGGGTGCCAGCCCCACCCAACAGAAAGGGCACCGATGGGAGGCTGCCACCCCCCGGGGAAGCCAGCAAGCCGATACCGTGTGAGCCTCAGTTTCCTCCCTCCGCAGAGCGGGGAGGGGTGTGCGTGAGAGTGTGAGCAGGTGTGCAAGGGCCCGTTTGCCACTGCCACCTGCTGGCTGTTTACCTGACGTGCAGGTGGGCTCCTGGGCGGAATCCCCCCTTTTAGGTTCAGTGCCTGGTCTTTGGGGGGAGGAAGCATTACTCCAGCAGCTGGCACAGCTCCTCTCCGATGCCCAGTGCCCATGTCCGCCCCACGTCTGTCGCTGGCTTGTCTGGGTGGCCCCCGGGGCCGTCCAACCGTCCCAGCCGGGCGGGCTGCACCTCGCCAAGCCACTGGCGTCTCTGCCTCCGGGCGCCGGCCGACGGGTCAGCAGAGCAGGTCCAGTGTCCCGGGAGAGCAGCAGCAGGTCCGCGCCGTCCGGGCTGCTCCCTTGCCGCCCACCACAGCTGCCCATCTTGCCCCCAGGGGCCGGCAGGGGCCTCCGACCAGGCGCCGTGTCTGTGGGCAGTGAACGCAGCAGGGGGTGGACCTGACGGGCTGAAGGAGAGCGGTGCCCTTGGCATCTCCCCCCTCCCCTCACTCTTCCGTCTGTGACGACCAGAGGGGTTTCACAGCTTCCACAGGAAAAGGGAGCCGTCAGGGTACCAGTCGTGGCAAAACCCTGTCGCAGGGCGTCCCCTGCCCGGGACTGGCCTCCCTCTTCAGCCCGGCGTTCACCAGACCCTCCGTGTCCGCCACCCACGGCGTCCGGGTCCACGCACAGCTGTCCCCCACTCCCGTGCCCCTGCAAATGCCCCTGATCAAAATGGAAGCATCCGCAGTGCGTGTGCAGGGGACGCGGTCCGTTGGCTGCAACCACCGAGGGCCGACCAAGAGCGGGAACAGCGCAAGGAAAGGAATGGCCGTGGGGAACACGCGTGTGACCCTATCACTGCGCCTATTACTGACCCGACCGCATGCTCACAACTCCTGGCGGGCGGCCGGGTGCACGAGGCCCAGGGTGGGCAGCCCGAGGGTCAGAGGGTCGTTCCCGGGAGGACAGGAAGCTGCGCCCACCCAGGAGCCCTGAGACTGGGGGGTCGGCCGGGCGCTGGGTCAGGACCGCGGGACCCCTGCTGGGAAGGACTCCCCCCTAAAGACGGAGCCCAGTGTTCGGTGCCCTGAGGTCTGCCAGGCGGGCGAGCAGGTGACGTGCCCCGTGACCACCTGGTGTGGCCGTGTGCGCCTCGCCCAGGACCGGAGCTGGGATGGCTCAATCCCGTTCCTGCCAATAAGGAACTTCTGTATTTAAGACGATCTCATTGTGTTAAAAACACCCACAGCATCGATGGCCCATCTTAGCTGTTACCAGGGGCCCAGTTCGGTGGTGCCAGGTACATTCACATACGTGTGCGACCATCACACCCCAAACAGATGTGCTGCCCCACTGAACAGCTGCCCCGGGGGCCTGGAGGCCTGGCCGCAGTCCCTGCCTTCCTGCGGCTGCGGATCACGTGACGGCACCGGCCGGTGTCTGTCCGTCCGTGTCCTCAAGGCCCGTCCCCATGCAGCCCGTGCATGTCAGGATGGACATCCCACGTGTGTGTCCCTCAATCTGCCTGTTGATTCTCTGTCGACGAAGACACGGCTCTTCCCACACGTCCCCCCTGTGAACGTGGGGGTGGGAACTTCCCTCTGGACGCTGCTCCGGGTTCTCGGGCGCCCACACGGGATGCGGCGTGTTCAGACCGCGTGCTCACGCCACGTGGGACTTGTGGAGACGCTGCCCGCTCTGCTCCACGGGTCCGCGGTGGCCACGCCGGTTTCCATTTCCAGCCGAAGGCTCTCCTCCCTCCCCACGCCCACCGGGGCTGGTTGCCGGCTTTACCCGCCCGTTTGTGGTTGCTCCCTTTAAAAATGATGAGCCATTTTAGGGGGTCCTGACTTGACAGATGAGGCCGTCAGGACCCAGCAGCGCTCACAGCCAGTTCAAGGCCCCTCTGCGGGTGGGGGGCGGGTCTGGGGAGTGTCTGGAGGGGTCTGGACCCAAAGCACAGTTTCCTTTCGTTTTCTTTCCAGGGGAACAGGGTGTCCTTGGTTGACAGGGGTCCCGCTGCCTGGAGGAGCCTGCTAGGCTCGGGGGGCTGGGCTCAGCCCGTGCCGGGGCGCGAGGGGGCCAGGAACACCCCCCCCCCCGGGAGGGCGTCTGCAGCTGCTTCAGCCAAGGCTGGAGGGACGTCCTGGAGGAGAGCGAGTGGGAAGGAGCCTCGGGGGTCCTTTCGGGAGCCAGCGGGGGCTTTGAGTTACGACTTGTCTCGCGCTTCCGGCTCTCGTTGGCCTGGAAGCGGAAGCGCCAGGCTGGGCCCGGAAGCCTCCTCCCGCGGTTTTACCCGTCGGGGCTAATTTAGGAAGTGCTGGAAACCTCTCAGAACCCCTCGGGGAAGTTTCACCTCGTTTTCCTGCCCACCACGGCGGTTCCCCTCGGTCACAAAACCTCAGGCGTGGCATCTGGCCCCCCTGCCGGCTTATCTGGGCTGAGCCCTGCCTTCCCCCCCACCGGGCCGCTGGGGGCCCACACGGGGCAGGGACCCTCGCCCGGCGTCCCCTGGCCCCGCGGTGGCCCCGCGCCCTGCGCCCTGCGAGCACCTTGCGGCT
Organism: Noctilio leporinus; assembly: GCA_004026585.1. Taxonomy (NCBI): domain Eukaryota; kingdom Metazoa; phylum Chordata; class Mammalia; order Chiroptera; family Noctilionidae; genus Noctilio; species Noctilio leporinus. Next base: position 134,470 of record PVIW01003965.1, on the reverse strand, counting down.
GGGTCACTGCTTCCCTCGCACGGCAGACGACCTGCAGTCAGAGCAGCCGTGTCCGGCAGCTGGGACACAGGGCACCAACTGACCACCGTCTCCCCGGGAAAGGGCATGTGTCAGGTGCATCGGAAACGGTGCCTCTCTGGAGGGGGGCTGAGCCCTCACTGTAGGAGGAGAAGGTGTAAGTTCCTTCATCAACCAAAACCCAAGTCCACACTGGGGTCCCCACCCCCGGGCGCGGGTCCCCCTGAGAACCCACCCCTCCCTCCTGCTCTGAGCACCTGCAGCCACACCTGTCCTTTCTGCTCCAGGACAGGCCAGCGCAACCCTGCGTCTGTCCCCGTGTCCTCGCCCTCCTGGCCGCCAAGGCCATGTCCGAAGGACCCGCCGGAGAAGCCCCTGCCCTTCCCCCTTTCAGGCCCACAGCAGGGCACTCAGACCTCTTCCACGCATGTCCCTTTCCCACCTGCCCCATCCCACCTCCAAGAGGCTGTGACTGCCCAGCCTGCGGACTACACGGGGACAGCAGAACAGGGGTGTTTGGATCAGGGGACAAACAGTGATAGGATAAGGCTCATGCCAACCTACGGGGAAGTAAAACAGGATGGAATCGGAAAATGAGTCAGCCAAGCGTGTGGCTGGGGACACCTGCAATCGTGTCAACAGCGAAAAAAAAAAAAAGGAAAGAAAATAAATTTTAACAAAGTCAGATGGTTAAGATTTGAGGCCAACCTGGTGGCACAGAGATGAGGTGGGGCGCTCTGAGGTGAGGGGGGGCCCCCAGGGGAGGTGGGGCTCCTGCAGGGCTGGGGTGGAGGTGGTGTGGACGCAGGTGTGGACCAGGCTGCATCCCAGCCGCTTGTTAAGAAACGGCCTTCGGGTTCCTGCCGGGGACAGGCTAACAAGGACCTGGGCTTTGAGCTACGGTCCACCGGGCGCCCTAGCTGCCCCGCTGCCCCCCTCGGTGCAGAGCAGGCCCCGGGGGCCCACGGGCGCCGTCCCCCGCCGGGCCTGTCCCACGAAGAAGGCTCCTGGGGACGCCCAGGGATCGGACGGTGGAGACACAAAATTCCAGCTTGTGGGTTTCCTCCTGAAAAACCAGGGTTCGTAAATAAGAACTGGGTGTTGGGACAGATTAACCCAGTTCCTTTCCTTTGGAAAGGTAAGGAGGGAACGTCTCTCAGTTCACAAAGACGCCGGCCTCTTGGTTTCTCATTCGGAGGGTCAAACATCTTCTCAGACGCTGGGAAATTACATGTGAAGTTTTCGAACTTAATTTCCACATCCAGCAGCGTTTTGAGCGAAAAAGGCAAGTGAGAATCAAAACATCCCTTTTCTCTGGGAAACGAGGCACCGGGCTGGTGTCGGGCCCTCTGAGTCACGGCTCTGTTCCACCCACCCACCCGTGGGGCTGGGGGCCCCGGCGCCCCGGGCACAGGCAGTGACTGAGAGCAGCTCTGGCCCCCTGGGTGGGACCAGGCAGTGTGACTCACCCCCGGGCCTCGCCTGGGCGCCTGCCTGGGTCCCCCCTGCACAGAACACAGGCCTCCTGTCACCCAGGGCCCCCGCCTTGGCCTCTCCGGTGCTCAACAGAGTGTAACACGCAGGCCAGGTCATCTCGTTGGGTGAGGGGACAAGTGAGCATTTTTGGAGGCCTTGGGGGCAGGTTCCTTCCCTTTCCTTGGGGACAACGTAACGTGATGGGCTTTTCAGTGGTGGCGCATTTGGTAACAGAGAGACGCTCACGGTCCTGAAGGCCTCTGGGTGACCATGATGGTGATAGGGAGCCGCGGGCTCCCCTACTGTGCGCTATGGAAGGGGGCGAACGTGGGACGGAGCTGGGGGGCATCCTGAGGAGGAAGGAGCGCGGCCAGCCAGGAGCAGCGGGTGGGACCAGGGGCAGAGCTGCGGGCCACGCGGCCGGCCGGTGCCAGGGGTGGGTGGGGTGTTTCCCCTCCACACCAGAGTCTCCCGGCCCCGGCCTCCAGCCTGGGGACAGAGGCTGGAAATGGCTCAGCTGCAGCTGAGCTGGGCTTGAGGCTGATCAGCAGAAGCCTGGAGGGGGACACGTCACCTCCAGGCTGGAAGCTCCTGGGAACCCGGAGGGGTGGCGAGAGCTGACTCCCCCGTCCGGATGGGTCTGAAGGACGCGAAGGTGCCCTGGGCAGGCTGGGCGATCGCTCAGAGGCTGGTGGGGAAGGCGGGGAGGCGAGGGATGGCAGGTTGCGCGTGTACTCGGGCCAACTTCGTGCAGTTCTAGAGGAAGGTGATCACGGGTCAGGTGTCAGGACGTCCTAAGCCTAAGACCTTCTTCGGCTGCAGCTAAGGGACCCTCGTCCCGGAGATCCTGTCGGAAGGGGGGCAGAAAGCCGGTGTCCTGGGACGGACGTCGCTGTGGGGTGTCGGGAGGTCAGCAAGTGCTGCCCTGTGGCCGCTGCCGGCCTGTCCGTCTCCCCGGGGGCCTCCGCGGGCTGCGCCCCCTCACCGCCCTGGACGGGTAGACGCGGTTCCCAGGCCTTTGTCCTGCGTCTGCACGGCCCTCCCGGGGAAGGCCTGGCCTTCTCCATCATCAGAGAAGAGGCACGTCTGAAAATCGGTCCAGGCTGATGATCTCAGCTTTGATTGCCTCAAATCTAAGCAAAATAAAACCATTTCCCCCGGCTCTACTGTGTGTCAGGCCAGCACTCCAGGCTAGTTTGTCAAATCGCATTGACGGCCAGACAGGTCCACGCAGCCGCCCGAGAGCTACTGGCCTGGAACTACTGGAAATGGGAACCGAGGGGCCAGGAGAATAATAAAGGGTCAATTAAGGCTCCGGGGAAGAGAGGAGACGAGACAAAAATTGCAGAGAACGTTCAAGGGAAGCAGAATGATTTTTATGAAACCGTCCGGGGAGCGGGAGTCTGTAGGGAACTGTCCCCCATCACTGTCCGCGGAAGGTCAACGCCGCGAGCAAGCGGCTCCGTAGCGGCACCGTCGGCCGGGAGCCGCTCTGCCCTGCGTCCCCGGCTCCCCACGCTGTGCGGGCAGGGACGGTGTTGTGTCCCCTGTTTCCCCGCGGGGACGGCGAGGCCCGGATTCTCCAGCCGTCGCCCATGGGTGGTGGTAAGCCCACAGCCCCTACCGGCCACACTCTGCTGCTGCCAAGGTGGGGAGGGGGACGCGCTGTCCCGGCCGCACTGGGGTCCTTCTGAGGCTCCTTCTCAGCGAGGCCGGGGCCCCCAGGGAGCCCTGGGCCAGTTCAGCTCGGGACCGCAGCTGCCAGACCGGAGTCGGTGTCCGACCTGGAGGACACGCGGATCTGGGGGGCGGCCCAGGAGCGGGGCCGGCGTGCAGGAAGTGGCCCGGATCAGGAATGGGGAACAGACTGAGGAAAGTCCCCGCTGGGCCCTGGGCTCCATCCGGTGGGGCCCTTGGAGGGGCCACGGCAGCACCTCAGAGTTGCCCACCGAAGCCACAGTCCCCATTGGCCGCCTGGCTCTGTCCCCGAGCAGGGGTGGCCGCCTCTCCTCCGGCCGCTGTCCTCAAAGCCCGGGGCACAGTGTAGGCGCAAGAGGGAGTGTGCGGGGTGAGAGGGGCCTGTGTGAGGACAGGAGGCCTCAGAGTGGCCTGTCACTGTCAGGGGGACCCTCACTCAAGTGGGGAATTCTCCCCTGGAAGGGGGCAGCTCCCCCTGACTCCAGGAAGGTCAAAGGATCGGTAGCACGTGACCCCATCCGCACAGGGCTGGACAGGGCTCCCACCTACCCCTGCCCGGGCCCCATGAGCCAGTCCTGGCTGAGACCCCTCGGCAGGGCGCAGACCACGGCCCCGGCGTCCAGAGACCCCTCCCCTCTGTAGCCCTTCTGCCTCCCGCCTGTCACAGGCCCTCGGTGCTTGTGCGGGTGCTCCCCAGGCTTGAGGACACTCTGCAGAAGCCAGGAGACGGCAGTGGGGGGTCGGAGGACGGGCTCTCCCCCAGGAAGGGGCCGTTTACAGGCAGAGGTGAAGGGGCTGCTCTGGGTGACCACAGAGGTCACCCTCCCTCCTCTGTGTTTCACTCAGAAGGAAGCCGACGTCCACCTGGCTCTGAAATGGCAGCGAACTGGCCTGCAGCCTGAAAGGGTTGTGTTAACAGTCACTGAGGGTCCGGGCGCCAGCAGGGCTGGGCTGACGAGGCCCATGATGCCACTACCCAAGCAGGGCTGGGCACGGATGCCCGCGTCAGGGGAGCGCGGTGGGGCTGGGTGGCCCGGGGGACTGAGACCGGACGCTCTGCCGGCCACCCGTCCACAGCCTGGTACCGGGCGCAGCTGGGGACTCTCTCGGGTCATAGCCAGGGAGCCTTGGGTGCTGCAGACCCTGAAACATTTAGACCCCTGTCCCCCGTGCTAGGAATTCTGCGCCTCTAGCAGCGGAAGGGGGGCCCCTCCCCTCCCGCTCCTTCCCCCACGTCAGGAAGCCGATGTTCTTACGGTTACAGTTCCAGTCGGGCGGCGCGGATTCGCCGGCGGACACCCCAGCTCCCCTGGCCTCTTGGAACGAGAGGCCGTAGGCGCAGGTGTGGTTACTAGTAGTGAGAATCTTCAGGACGGGAGAAAAACCAGGTTTCACACCTTTCATTTCAAAATCATGCCCCTGAATAACGTTAGCGCTACGAACGGAGTTCCGCGGGCGTGAGGGCGAATGGGTACAATTTCAGTTTCAGGTGGGAACGTTACTTCCGATGGGTGTTCCCGTGGAAGTGTGATGGGGACCCTGAAGGAGAGCATCGTTCACCCCGTTGCTGCTGGTCAGACACGTGCGCAGGGGTCTGGGGTCCCTGGAGGCGCCTGGCGCTGCGCCGGCCATGAGCTGCCTGCAGGGACCGGCGCCCGTTCCTGCCGCGCCTGCTGGTGAGAGTGACGGCGACTCTCCTTCCCCGGCGTCCCCCGCGGGGTCCTGGATGTACCTCAGCGGCGGGAGGCGTCTCGGGGGCACGTCAATCGTGTGACTGCGCCCCTCCATCCGCGGGGCCCGGAGGCTGGGGGCTGCTAGGCCCGGAACGTGGCCGCCCTGGAGTTTCACCTGACGGGCGGCCCTGGACCATCCCACTACGGGGCCCCTGGAGGGACCCAGGGGACAGTGAGGGTCGTGTCTGCGTCTGGCCACCGTGCCGCCTGACACCTGCGGTTTTCAGAAGGAAAAAGAGAATTTGGCTGCCCTGGCTCCACTGTACAACCACGGCCCTTCTCACTTCCCTGGGCCCAGCCCCTCCCCGGGAGCCAAGTCCACCACGGAGACCAGCCGTCTCCCTGAACCGCGAGGGGCTTCCTCTCGGTCCCCCGGGGCGTGGGGGCCCCACCCTGCCCCCCGCCCTGCCCCCACTCCAGGGCGGCCGCCTCAGCTCCTGCTGGGAACTGGAACGTGAGGGCTGACCCTTCCTGGATAGTATCTTTCACGGTCCCTGCCGACCACAGAGGCCACAGAGGGCGACACCTGGAACTCGCCCCTGGGCCTTCACATTTTGGCCCACTGAGGCAGGAAAGGCTCTCAGAGCTCCCAGGGTCTGCTGCCCGTCCCCTCTTCAACCAGCCAGCGTGCTGGGGACACACGCACGTGGGGAGCCCCAGCCTGGGGTACAAATGAGCGGAAACGCAGGTCCACGCAGCACAGGTGCACCTCACCATTCCCATAGCCGTTGCAATGTGCTGTTCCCCTGAGTCCTGCGTGTCAGGTGTTGATGAGCACGGCCCCCATCTGTCCTCACTGTGAACCCCAGGAAGTAGGTACGGTGACTAGTCCACCTTCCCTGTGGGGAACTGACATCCAGAGAAGTGAAAGGACTTCCTTGGGCTGATCTGGCCGTCAGGGGACAGGGTCAGAATGGACATCTCGACAGACTGACTGCACGGCCCCGGTGGAAGGAGGACAGATGGCCAGTGCAAAGGGAAAACCACAGAAGGCTGCGTGGAGGAGGCGGCATTTGGTTGGCATTTTAAAGCTGGAGGAAGTGCTGGCCAAGTGGCTGAGAAGAGATGAAAATTCCCAGCTGAAGAAAGCACGCCAGGGGCCTGGGGGTCAAGGTCATCGGGCGTTTTGGGAACCTCCTGCAGGGTTGCTCAAGTGAACTTCCCAGCGAGGGTGCGGCAGGAAGGCAGGGAGGGAAGGGGAAGTGGCCGTCCTTTGGGCTGGGGTCACAGAGGCCTGTGGGCTGTGCAAAGCTGGGGATCGGACCCTGCTCACGGCAGGGGGCTCTCGAAGGTGCAGACCCCAGCATGGGGCGAGCCAACGGGCGGGGTGCGGAGCCCTCTGCGGGGGGCTGGCTGCAGGCTGGCACGGGGCGGCTGCGGACCCGGGGACGTGCGTGTGGGGACCAATGTGCTCCCGCCACGGCCCAGGTGAGGCCGATGAGGACGGGGAGGCAGCGGCCCCTGAGGGCAGAGAGTGGCCTTGTGAGGCCTGCTTCACGGTAGAGTTTCCGGTACTTGGTGACAAAGGGCACGTGTAGGTGGAGGGGTGACAACCAAGGGTCCTGCTCTGTAAGACAAGCAACCGAAAGAGACCAACTTCAGCCGAGCACAGGACTTGGCCTCAGGGTGCTGGCGAGCCCGTCTCAGAGGCCGGGAGTTGGAATCGGCCTCCGAGCGGCCGGCCCAGGGCAGCCGCAGGCCCGTGGTGGCCGGAGGTGAGGACAGGCCCTCCAGCCTTGCTGGACTCGGGGGAGGGACCCGCTGCTCGGACTCTCTGACTCCAGGAGGGAGCAGCACCCGCAGAGCCTCGTGCTGCCGGGACAGACGGACCCGGAGGGCCGCACCTGCCGGCGGTTTGCTGGTGTTGGCCTCGGGCCCCCCAGAACCACACGCTGGCCCCGGCCTAGAAGAGGGGAGGTGACCTGCAACTGAGATAAACAGTCTGTGTTTATCACGCGAAAGAGCTGGAGCTTGACAGCCCTGGGTGTTACTTCTGACTGTGAAATACAAACCCACTTCAAGAATGAACCCCCACCTCCCCCCCATTTAGGTCAGAAGTCCTCAGGGTGGGTGGGGTGCGTGTCCCGCATACCCGCTGGGGGAGCAGGGTGCCACCTCTCCGTGGGCAGCGCCCCCGGTACCTGTGGGTCCCAGGCCCAAGGGAGCGCGTGCAGCCGGGCGGACGGGCTGACAGGGGCATCAAATGTAACTGACACGCAGGGGCCAGGCGCAGCCCAGTTCTGGGCGGAACTTTAGCCTGTGAGTGGGTCTCCGTCCCCTCAGACGGGTCGGCACATGCGCTGGTTGCAGACGCCCTGAGCTTCAGTTCAGCAGGTTGCAGGCCGAGCTCCAAGGATGGAGAACCAATCACCAGGAGACCCCCAATGATGACCTCCACGGTCCCCCGCCCTCCTTCCTCCGCGCCCTCGCCCAGCCTGGCCTTCCGAGCGCACCCGCGGGGGCCCCTGTGGGGGCCGCACCCCACCCCGGGCGGAGGGGGCGGGACGTGCCACGGGTCCTCGCGAACGAGCCACCGCACGGGAGGAAATGCTGTCCGGTCGCGCCGCGGTGGCTCCTGGTGACCCTCTGCTGGGAGCTTCCTGGAACGTCCTTGCCTATTAAATTCCTTTAAAGAATTGTTGGTTATTCTAGACCTGGAGAGGCTCCACGTGCCGAGCGCCCCAGGCCGCTCCAGCCGGTGCCTCCCACCCCGTGGCCCAACGTGGAGGAAGCCACCGCGAGGGGTGGGTGTCCGCGGCGCCCCCTCCCTGCCCAGGCCCGGGGCTCAGGAGTGTGTCCCGCGCTGAGACTGCCCCTGACGGCCGGACCCCGTCCCAGCTGGTGGGATGAAGAAGTCCAGCCGTGACGGGGTTCACCGGCTGCCCGCCCTGCATTTCCACGGGGCAGAAGCACCACCCGCAGCCGGGCAGCCTGGGAAAAGCTGCCCCGTGGAAAGAGGAAGCTCTGGCCGGGGCTGGTGAGGTCGGGATGGGGGCGGGAGGCGGGGGGCTGGGAAAGGAGCAGCTGGTCTCATGGGATTCAGCCACATTTTCTCTAGAAACTCAACTGACTTGGGACCCGGAGGTTTTCAGGCAGGTTCTTATGCAGGTTCACGGGGCCTGGGAGTTTCTGCGGACGTGAACAGACGCGTGTTGCACGGGGCGACAGTTTTTCCCCGCACCCCTCACGGCCCCAGCACCCTTGGGCCTCTCACGGCACCTGACGCCTGCAGGTGCTTCTGATAAATGCCCAGCAAACCGACGACCTCCCTGAACGTGTCGCAGAGCCTGGACAGGGACGGTGACGGAAGGAAGCCCCACCAATTGCCACAGCACCCTCGGAGCCGCGGAGCTGGATCCGGGCTGGGGAGGTGGCGGGTCTCCCTCCTGCGGCCCCGCGTTTGAGCGTGTGGGCCCGGGGGCCGCGGCCACCCTGAGTTCCGGTCCCCGTGCGGCCGCTGGCGACCAGAGGCGCTGCGCCGCGCTGCCCAACTCTCTGTGCCCGCGCTTCCCGCTGCCAGTCCAGCTCATCCCACGCGCCGGCCCTGAGGCTGTGCAGCGTATCCCGAAGCAGCGTTAGGATCATAGCACCCTGCGCACCTGTGCACGTGTGCCACAGCGTGTATGAGCACGCGTGCATACGCGCAGGGGCTGAGTTAGGAGGGACACTGAGCCCCACGCCTGCACCGTGCCAGGCCTCTGCGACGTTAGCCCTGTCACCAGGGAGCTCTGCGCACCTGGACACGGAGCCCGCCTGGCGTGCGCCCGTGTGCCGCGTGCGGAGGGGACGCAGCACCCCCTTCGGGTCCTGTCACCGGACCGCTTCAGACCCCAGCCACCCCGCTACGATTTTGTGTTCCCCGCACGTCTGCCACCATTTTTGTCCCTTGCCGCCTGAAACAGACCCGGACAGCTACGATGTTGTCACATAAAGCCCCTTGTCAAATAAAACTACATTTCAGGCTTCGTGAAACGGAGGGACGGTCCGAGAGGTGGGCGAGGACGGGGGGCGGGGCACCCCCGTGTGTAGGAACCCCCGTGTCAGTCCTGGCTCTTCTTCCCCTGCCTGGGGGTGGCTCTGAGGGACCCCAGCCTTCCCAACGAGACGGCCTTGGTCAGGAGTCGGGCGGGACTGCGACCCCACGAGGCAGACGGCTGGGCTCCCCGCAGGAGCCCCTGGCGCGGGACCCCCGTGGAGGTCAGCTCAGCCCCAGCTTCCTCAGCTGAGGGACGGGGGGTTTTCGGTTGAGACCCTTGGGCAATCCCCCAGCTGTGACCCAAACGGTCACAGGGCCGGCCGCTGCCGCGGGCCGCGGGTGTCGCTGGGAGGCCCGAGAGGAAATGCGACTGTCAGAGCCGCTGGATAAGGGAACTTCTGGGCGGCCTGTGTCCAGAAATTTCCTGTGGGGTGTTTCACTTCACGTTTAGGAAAAAATTGAGGAACTCTTTGGGAATCTAATTCACAGGCTCAGGGAGAAGCTCCCCAGGCCCTGGGGCCACCGGGCTTCCATGGGGGGGACAAGGGGCCCCACTTCTGAGGGGTGAGGCTCGTTCACCTGCGTCCTTGTGCCTGGACTTCTTGGGAAGCACTGGGTGCATCTCTGGGTACACACACCCCCTCAGCTCGGCACAGTGTACCCCAAACTCGGGGCAATGCTCCCCGGGCCCCATGCCCGTCCCCAGACACTTTCCTGTTTCCTCTAAGCCTCACGCCAGAGCCCCGCTGGCCGCCCGAGTGGAGCAGCAGCCCGGCCAGCCCGTACCTCCCCCGCCAAGGTCCGTGTCACCGGCGCCGGGACCGGCACAGCCAGGCGTCCGTCCGAGGGGGCGGCGCACCCCCGCGGCAGGCTTTGGGGAGCAGATCTCGGACGGCTGCACGGAACGAAGGCCGCGGGATTTTCTTTTCATTTCATGGATCCTTAACCCGCATTTAAAGCCGATTCTGGATTTTAGACACAGCCCGTGGGCCGGTAATTATTTCCAACACTTAAAAAAGCTCGTTAATGATGTTCAACACAAGTCATCATGTTAAATAGTAAAATTTAATTTCTTAAAAACTTAAATCCTCCTATCTTGTGGAATGCATTGTTCTGGAGGATGTCTGGGTAAATTAAATTCTCTCCCGCCCACGAAAGCATCAATTTCCTTATGGTAATTATCTGCTAGATTGGATCTGTCAGAGGCAGGGAAGCAAGCCTGACATTATACCCTCTTTACAAAAAATGATTACAAAAAATTAAGACGAATGAGCAGAATTACGGCCGCGGCCGGTAAGCCCCGGCGCAGCTCCCATGGATCACCCGCGGAAGACGCCTTTGTGCGGGGCCGGGCGGCTAATGGTTCGCCGCATAATCAGGCGGGTCCATTAGAGACGGGCAGGAGTCACTGATCAGAGCGATAACAGCGGAAAACGATTTTCCGCCCCGTGCAGGCAATTTGTGGCACAAAGCGGGTCTCCCACAGGAGCGTCTGGACGGAGGGCTACGGGGGACGCTGGGTCTCTCCTGGGCTGCGCGGCGCCTCCTCGGGGCCCAGGCTGCGGCCCACCAGCTGGCTTCCAGGCGGCCCCTGGGTGCCCACGTCTGCTCTGCGTCCCCGCCGCTCCCGGGGTGGAGCCCCACGGCGGCCCCGGTGGGCCACGCACGGTCCGTCTGCTGGGCCAAACCCAGCCGAGTGTGAACGCCCTCGGGGTGTCATTGCCCGGGGCCGCGGCCCCCATCGTGGAGTAATTAACTTAGGGGCTAAAGGAAAAGCAAAATCCCCGTGGAAGCCCCAGGACAGCTCCCGGACCCCCGGCAAAATACAACTGAGTGCCCGGGCCATCCCGGCCCCCCGCCTGCCCCGACCCAGGCACCCTTGCGGGCTCAGCACACGTGGGGAGCACAGAAGACCAGGCCCTCGTCCCACTCAGAGCCTCCGGGGCCACCCCTGCCTTGGGTCCGGCCTCAACTCCCCGTGCTGATCTGGCCCTGCTGGGGTCCCCGCCCAGAGGGGCCTCAGGGAGTCACAGGGTCGGGGGCACCGTGCCCTTGGCCTGAGCGAAAGCCCGAGAGGTTCCCGAGGGAGAAAGAGGAAGGTGGAGGAGGTCTGGGAACCCCGGCCGCAGGGCTCCCTCCCACGGACGCAGCCCGGGGACAGTCCCTCCTGTGGAGTGGAACATCGCGTGGAGCGAGATGTCGCCTTTCCCGGAGCCCCAGGTGCGCTGCGGGGGCGGGAGCCGCGACCACAGAAATCATGGTTACAGCGGCCGCGGGTTTCCAGCGTGCCAGGTCCCCGGGACGCGCTCTCCCTGAGCACCCTCAGCAACGCAGCACTTTCCTCCGGACACGTGGCGGGTGAGGACACAGCCCTTCCCCCCGGATGCGAGGGACGCTGGCGCTGCCTCCGCGGGGGCCGGGCCAGGCGCCACGAGGGGCACCCAAGGGGATTTAGAAAGATAGAAAATTAGGAAACTACGAACTCACACCCAGAGTAACCAAACCCCCTGGCCCCACATGCAGGGGCCAGGCCCCGGGAAGGGTGCGGCAGAAAATGAGGGTCCTCCGCACGGGAACAGGCTGGGCCCCTTGCCCCCAAGAAGCCCTGCCCTGGGCCTGCCCCGCCCCAACCCCCACCTTCTCCCCGGGCAGGAAGCGCACCGCCGCTGCAGAGGTGCTCTGAAGGGAGGCGGGGCTCCCTCCGAGACAGGAAGGGGTGCTGTCACGGGGACCTGGGGGGCTGCAGCTTTCTCAGGAAAGCCCCGTGGCGCTTTCCCACGGCCGAGGTGGACTCAGGAACGAGATTACGCACAGCCCCGCAGACCCTGCGCCCGCTGGCCATCCTCAGGCTGCCGGCCGGAGGGCTCAGGTTTGCCATGTCCCTGAGCTCTGGGCACCCCCCAGGGCTGGCGGGAGGACGGCCGCACCCCCGAGAGCTTGTGAGCCCCAGCGCCGGCCTCTGCACATGTGCAGCTCTGGGCTGCAGGGCAGGAGGGCTCCGTTGTCCTGTGAGGCCGACAGCCGAGTTCCCGGTGACAAAGATCAGAGCTGCCGAGAGGCGGCAGCCGCCCTGCGTGACGGGAGCCCTCGTGCGGGAGGTGCCAGGAGCCCACGTGGAGGGGCTTTTCCACCCAACAGCCAGCCCCTGGGGAACAGAGGGAGGGGGCCCTGCCCCCTGCAGGGTCCCGCTCCACACACGCTGTGTCCTCTGTGCCCCAGCACCCTGGGTGGGGCTGGGGTCACTCAAGGCCGCCTGGCCCTTGCCCCTCCAGGCCTTCGGGCATGGCTCACCCGCCTGTTGTCCAGGTGTCTCCACGGAAGTCCACAGCCCCTTGGGGCACAAGGTTGACTCCCAGGCCCCGAGAGTTCTCAACGGGCAAATTCATTATAAAACAATTCTTGGAGAGATACAGGCCACTGACTCCCGCAATTCGCATCACCACACTTGAACTTGCGCTGAAGGCTGGGCCTGGGCTCCTCTCGTGTTAAAAGTGTATTAATATTTCCGTGACCTTTAATAGATGGCAGCTGAAACGTGTTCTTCTAAATAGCAAAGCCGTGAAATCTGATCACCTAAATGCACAGTCCTGACCCGCGTCTCAGGAGCAACTCAGGGCGGCTCTTCCCCAAGGAGAGAGGAGTTTGTGGGGGTGATTGCAGGTGGGCTCCTCTTTGGCTACATTGCGTGTCCTTTGCCCTCAGCGCCAGTGTCTCCTGCTTTTGAAAGGTTCACCCTTTCCGGCCCAACGCCCTGGAGGGTGCTGCGTCTGGACTGGCAGCCAGTCACCTGTGAGACGCCGGAGGGAAGCAGGGCACTTCCCGCCGCAGGCTGAGGTCAGGCTGCTGGTGGCCCACCCACCTCAGAGATGCCGAAGGACAGCAGGTGCCTCGCACACCGAGGGGCAGTGTCCCTGCCCAGCGGCCCAGCGACGCTCACACAAGGTGGGTTCGCAGGTAGCTGCACAAACCCACTTCCCACACAGGTGACCCTCCCCTGGCGTCTGCCGGGGGTCCCAGAGAGGAGGGATTTTGTTTTTGTTTTGAACAGAATTGCTCCTTCTGGAGATAACTGGAGTGCAAGGCTCCGTCCTGAGGAGTCACCCCTCACGCAGGCCTGGCACTCAGCTGGGATGAGACCCACACTCGCCTGCGGGCCCGGGACACACGCGGCATGCCGGAGGGTCCGGGACCAACGGCCGCGTTGGGGTGGGGTCGTCGAGGGGAGCAAGGCCTGGCCCCAGGTAGGGGGAGCGGGTGGTGCCCGGCCAGCAGGGCACTGAAGAGCCCCGTGTGGGGGCCACTGTCACACCCTGGCTCTCCTGGAGGAAGAGGCTGACACCCTGGGAAACATGCAGAAAAGTCTACAGAGCAGGAGGGTTTTCGGCCTCTGTTGGCCTCATTTTGAGTAACGTGTGGAGATGGCCCAGGTGGTACCTGGACGCGGGTGGGCCCAGCTCCGGCTCCAGCAGCCACGGCACCAGGGACACGCCCCACCCCCGGTGTTTCCCGTGCCCAGGCTGCAGCGCCCAGTGAGCTCAGGCTTAAGAAAGCACCTTGTAAACTCCCCGGGATCCGTACCTATGTGTTCCCACCCCCATGTGACGGCACCTGGGGGCCGGGAACTGACCTCGGCCCAGGTACACATGTGACCGCCCCGGGGCTGGAGCTCTGTTCCATCAAGTCTCAGCCGCGCCACACGCGGACCTCAACGTGCACACGAGTGGTCATTCCCGCCCTGGGAGCTTCCTGGAGTTGGGGGGAGGGTGTTGCCCCCCGGGCCCCCTCCGTGAGAGTGGCAGTCTCTCTCGCTGACAGTGTGTGGATTTGTGACCGGATAACCTGTGACCATAAAACCTACGATCTACCCTCTACTGTCAAAATGCCTGCATTAGCTTGGTCAAGATGTGGAACCTGCAGTGAGCCTGGCATCCCAGCTCTAACGAGGGAGCTGCTGGGACCCCAGGAAAGCCCGTCACAGAGTAGAGACGTTCCGGAGCCAGGCCCCGCGTGTGGCCGAGGCCGGGGTCCCAGACACCCCCCCACCCCCAGTCAGGAAAGAGCGCCCACCCTCAGCCCACGCCTGCAGACTCTTGGACACGCTCCCCTCCTTTATTTCCCCGCCGGCCGGCTGGGCACAGCACCCGCCCCGAGCTGGGGCTCCACAGTTCCACTGCAACTTGGCCTCTTCAGTAGCCGGTGGTCACTTTCTCCTTCCGGTTAAAGGGGTTGTAGGGCTTTACGGTGGTGACCATCCGGGACAGCGGCGCCTGGTGACGGAAGAGGTCAACTGCCATTTCTTTCTGTAGGATGCTGCAACCCGTGGAGGAGAAAAGACAAATGGGTACGTAAAATAAATGTGAGAACATACAACCTCATCAATCCTGCAACTGATATGCACGTGTGCCGAGAGAACAGAAGAAACGGGATCATTAGGGATCACGATCATTAGCCCCTGGGGCCTCTGCTCCGTTCACTTCGTTTGCTGCTGCGTCCTACTTCCGCCGACCGAGGACCTGCTGTCTGGGGTTACAGCAGTGTCAGCCGACACAGATGATGAGGCCCTGGCCAGCGAGGGAGGATGTGCACAGGGACACACGGCCACCGGCTCCTCAGCCTCCACATCCAAAGACAAGGCAGCTTACGGCCACGCCCCCACCCCTCCTGTTGAGAGGACCCTGGGGGAAGCAGAGGGGCCCAGGCGTCACCCTGAGTTCTCTCTTTGAAGCGCATGTCACTCGGGGACTTGGGTCCTTCTGTCCCATGCATCTGTCACACAGAACACCAGCTCCCGCGGGGCCCAGTCACTCCTGTCCACCCCATGTGCTCGGTGACTGGAGCGGTGCTGACCCCGAGTGGATGCTCAGCGAATGCTGGGCACACGAATGAATCCCCCTGGAAGAGGAAGGCGCCCATTGGGCGAGCACCCCTGCCTGCAGACACGCTCGGCCAGACTGGGTCCGGCTGCGTTTGCATTTTGCAAAGCGCATCCTCTGGTTGGCAGGGCCAGGACACCATCTCGCTCCCGGGCGCAGCTGTGATGAGCAGTAATGGCAGCTGGCAACACGGCGCTCGCCATCGCCCGCCCCCTCGCCTCCGGCTCTCCGTCCGCCTGGAGGAATTCTCATCAGCACGTCGGCTCTGAAGGCAAGGCAGGGGGTTCTTCGCCAGGAGGAAACGTGCGTCCCGTGTCATGGGTTGCATGTTCTGCGGGTCAGGCAGAGGGTGGCGTGTGTGTGACGCAGAAGCCGCGGGGCAGGCAGGGCCCTTGTCCTCCGGTGCCACTGTCGTAGGCACAGTGGTGGGAGACAAACTCCCCCGTCCCTTAGAACTTGACACCACTTTTTAAGCCATGTAGACTGCCTGCTGGTACTTAACTGCTCTCCCCTGGAGTAACTGTAACTAGCGAGCCCCAGTGCGTCTGAGTGGACTCAGGAAGGGGACTCGTACTCACCCGTGCACTTCGGTGGCCGGCAAGGGGGCTGCGGCCGCAGCATCAGCGTTCGCTGGGCGGGTGGCGGTGACGTGAACCTTCCCCGTGTACCCCGGGATGTTTGCGGAACTGAAGGAGAGAGTGAAGTGGGCGGAGGGGGAGAAAGTGAAGGTTAGAAGGGTCTCCGCCGCCAGCACCCAGGTTCAGAAATGGGAAGGGGACGCACTGAACGCTTCTGTCTTTTGAGGGCGGGAGCAGGAGCGTGTGGACAACTGAACGGAACTTATGCATATTTGTGTGCCCGTCCCCCACTGTGCCCTGTCCCCTGACGAAGGCACCGTGCACTCCTCCCAGAGCAGAGCCTGTGTCCCTCATGGACCTGAACTCGGCCACCAGCAGGAGGGGAGGAATAATGTTTCTCGCCGGTATGACGGGCTTCACGCCATTTCCTGAGCCTGCACATGTTTAAACAAGTACAACCCCACGGACTCTCTGCTTCCTCATCCATGTCCCGTAGCCAGAGCAGACCAGGACAGCGTCCTGCCGCTCAGGCCTGCCGGCTCAGGCCGCACTTGGCGCCGCACGGCAGCAAACCCTCCCAGGCTGCGGCCCGAATGACAAAGCGGACCCACCGGCTGGTGCAGGTGCAGACGGGCTGGGAGCTCCGAGGCGGCGCCAGGGACGCGAGGGCCCCACCGGGGTCATCGACATCGTCCGCGTTTGTGGACTGCACGTGGCCACTGTCAGGGTGACAAGGCAACATGGGACGGGAGAAACAGGTAAACAGTGTCCTAACTTCCGAAACACTCTCATTTGCCAAAATACATCGAACTTGGAAAGTGCGCTTCTGGCGGCAAAGCCAGTGACGCGGGCGCCGTCCCCACCCGTCCGAGGCCTCCTTCCCTAGAGGGCCCACTGGGGAAACAGGAACAGCGCTCCCCCCTCTTCATGACGCCTCGTCCTACACGTCAGACGTCCGTGAGCCTGGGAGGCCACAGGAGTGAGCTACCAACATTTCAGAAGTGAACCTATAGCTTCGAAAGCGTTAGAAACGCTACTTACGTGTAGAGAGGCACATACTTGGTCCTGGAACTGGGACTCACGCTTGGAAGAGAGAAAACACGGGCTGAGGGCCACCGACATTCACTTAGTAAGCGTCAACTTACAGCGGCATTTCTCTCACTCAAACGAAACAAAGCCGTCAGAACCCCGTGCAGGACTTGCCGACGAATTCCTCGTGTTAAAAGAAGTTTCATCAAGATGCCGTTTTAAGTGAGTCACACAAACAGCCTCCAAGCCCTAAGGGACACGTGTCCCTGCGACACGCGTGGCTTAGGTCCGATGCCAGCCTCCCCTCGCGGGTGTTTTTGTTTGTGTCTTTGCTGTCCCCTCCTCAGCGATGGGCATGAGTGTGGGTGGCAGTGAGGACAAAAACAGAGACTTTCAAAGGCAGAAACACTGGTTTTTAGACTAAATGAAAAGGCTGTGTCCGTGGAAGGATTTCTAACGGGGCCATGCAGAACCCTGAGGAGCTCATGACACGATGGTTGATAAAAATAGCTTATAACCCCTGAAGTTCACACATTTTGCAGCATGAGACTCCTTCATAGCTCTCTAATGCGCCCCGAGTTTTAAATGGTGGGGGTGCCCTGAACCGCGTCAGCGGACAGGCGGGTGGTGAGAACATGGGAGGCAGAACTTACAAGTTAACTGGTGTGACCGGCGCCAGGAAAGGTCTGGTCTGAAATCTGTCCCAGAGTCCACCAACCATCTGCAACACCGGAGGGAAGGACAGACACTTGCTGAGGCGGTTCTGGGGTTCCAGTCCATGAGCGCAGGGCTGCCGGGAGGTCCCGTGGCCGGACCTGTCCTCCTCGCACTGGGTGCCCGGGGCCGGGAGCAGTGTGCCCGCAGTGGCCCCTGCAGCTCCGGGGTTCACCCCGCAGCCCCTTAATTCCAGCTCGTTCTCCCGTCTCTGCCACTGGCCTCACCCCACAGGCTGTGCTCCCTTGGGCCCCAGCCGGGTCTCCCGCTCTTGCCCAGCCTGTCCCAAGCCTGGAACCTTGTCTTGCAGGGAAAAACTTGGGCTACCAGAGTAATCTCATAACAGACCATGTGTCATAAAATGGCCGATTTTTGCAGGATATAATCCTTTCATGTAGTTGAGAGTCTTAAAAAGCGTGCGAGCCGGGCACCTGTTCTTTGTCCTGGCACTGATCTTAATTTCGATGGGAAAACCGCGCGTGAGGCCACAGGAAGGCTGTTCAGCCGCACTTCATCTCATTTTCCCTGTAAGAGCTGAACACATCTTTCAAGATAGGTGGGCTTCTCAACCTGTGGTGCGTGAACCTCTGGGGTCCCTGCTGAGAACTGCATTTCATCCTAACCAGCTCCTTTCCTGCCCTGTGGATTCCACTGTGTCAAAATGCCTCAAGACCAGTGGTCCCATGTGTCAGAAACGAGAGAGGCGGGAAAGGACAGGGGCGTCACTGGAAGCCCATGTGCCACCGCAGGGCAGGGTGTGTTGGGGCTGAAACTGGGGGGCACTCAGGACCTGGATTTAGCCTGGGAAAGGCGGTGCGGGCGGGGCCGGGGGTGGGGAGGGGGCAGAGCAGGATCGGAGTTGGGACTGTGCCCTTCAGGCTGGTGACCTTGATGACAAGTGCGGCCAGAACCTGAGGAGCCCCAGGAAGGGCCATGGGGCGGAGCCCAGGGCACCGCACAGCCCGGAAGGGGACGCAGGTCTGCCCGAGATGGCTCCGAGTCTGGGACGTGCCCACTGGTCTCAAAACACCAAGGTCAGTTCTACATTCAATTCAGAAACTGTCCTCGGCACGGGGTCTCTGGGGACACAGAAGGCACTTCCCTGTGTCCGTTCCCCACCTTTCTCAATGTTTAAAGTAAACTATCAATGCAAGAGAGAGGGCGGAGTGAGTGCCATTTCTACCATCTTAACACGAACGTTCAAGTGCGTGAGGCCACTGTGGCTTTCAGGACACGGCCCTTGCAATTCCATCCACGTCTATTTCCTCGTTCCTTCCACACGCTGGACAGGAGCACACGGCTCACGGTCACTCAGCGCCCGGGGTTCTGCTCAGCGGCCACTCCGCCCCCCGGCGTCCCTGACCTGGGTCACTGCAGGCGCCTGCTGGTATCTCTTCAGCGTGAAGCACTGAGACACGAGGTCGGCCGCGTCCTCTGCCGTTGTCACCTCGGCATCGAGCTTTGGTGGCAGCATCTCATCCCAAGGCACACTCTCGTAGGCTCTGTGACATCAGTAAGTGGTGACACGTTAGGAAAGCACACATTCAGCCCGTACAGTTCACCACTGCATCGCGCACTGTGGTGGGCAGCATGCCACGCTGTCCCCAAGACGCACGTGCCCAGATAATGGCCTCCCTCCGCTGTGGGTGAGGGACTATCGATCTTGTGGTGCTTTGTACGGCAACCTCCTGGGACCAAAGGCCCCAGGGACCAATGGCTCCTGGGACCAAAGGCTCCTGGGACCAATGCCCACGGCATTGGGGTCCCCGGTGCCTTGAACCTGGGTCATCAAAAGGCAGATGGCTCACAGTGTGTCTGCTCTGGACGGTGGGTCCAAAGAAGAGACCAACTGCAGGAGATGCTCCTCAGCCGCCCTTGAGCAAATGGCGTGGGTCCTGCAGCTGCAACGGACTCAACTCGACCAACAAACAATCAGAACGACCTTGGCAGATGACGGCCTGAGAAGCCCTGGACTTCAACCCCGGGTGCGCCCACAATTATGAGCTGCAGCGCAGGGAGGGGTGAGCGGATGTGGTTTAGGGCCACTGGACGGGTGGCCATGTGTCACCCAGCAGTGGGGAACGAATGCATATACTTAACACATCACCCAGGCTACCGGAAGCTTCGTTGTGTCGAGGTGCCAGGACTTCTGCCTCCGCGCCCCGCTCTGGTGGTACAGTGGTAGGCGCCCACCGCCCTCCACGACACCCAGAAATACTTCTCCGGCGCAGACCTCCTCCCAGACCCAGATCGAGGCGCCCCGTTGCCAGAGCGATGGCCACGGAATCCACCGACCACCCCTCCACGCAGCACATGCAAAACCGACTTCGGGTCTTTCCCCAGACACACTGCCCTGCCTTCTCGGTGCGAGGACAGCGTGTCCAACACAGCTACCTGTACAGCCCACCTCGCCTTCCCTTCAGACTCACAGCCTCCAGCTGGGAAATGCGTCAGCTATACTTTCAAACACATCCAGAGGCCACCCTGCGACAGCTCCCCTCCTGCCCTAGCCTGGGTGACGGCAGGTCGCCTCCTTCGAGGAGGTGAGCAGTTTGCTGACTACGCTGGTTACTCATGGTCACGTCCAGTTAGGACCCAAGCTCTTGGGGAGGGGAGCGCGTAACTTTCCTCACGGATGAACCTCACAGTTTAGGGCGTAGACACATAGTAGGTTCACAGTGTATTTCTGGCTGAGCAAAGAAATCCTCCTTCAAGCTTTCTCTGCCCCTGGTTCCATGATGCCGCCCTCCCCGCGCCTCCCCCAGCAACCCCTTCATTGGGTTCTGCTCTTTTCCTTCTCGGCCCTTCCTTGCCCTGGGCCTGGTAGCAACCAACGTAAGTCACCAAATATCTGAATTCCTCATAAAGTTCAGGACCATGTAGACACAAAGGGGACATAGCATTAAAGACAAAAGAAGTACACTTTTAACTCAAAATACTGTTCGGGGACACTTACTTTTGTGTAGAGGACTTATAAAATGAGTCCTTCACGTTGTATTTCCTGTCTGGCTGTGAACGTGGTTTGCCATCGCCCTAGAAGGCATACGTAAATAATAAGAGATCAGACATACATGGGAATTGATAATGTTGTCTATTCACCACGCTTTCTTTCTTCTCTTTCTTCATTTTTCCTCTCTTACAGTACCTTGTGGAACAAGTGGATGCTTCCTTACTTTTCTTTATTGTCTTGGAAATTTATCTTTTGCATATGTTCTAATGGCTAAGTTAACATTTACAAAGTGTATATTAAAGTTCATGGAAAGTCAGATTTTTATGAGGAATCTTTGAATTTTAAAGGTTGGCAGATTGTGTTTAGTTCCATGAAATTATACTATTTTTAAAAAATTGTCCCTGTCTTATTTAATAATACTTGGATATTAGCTCTGAAATATTACCCTCTTCCTCTCTTTCAGTTTATTTTTATAAAAACCGCTTATTATAAGCATGGCTGTTACTGTCTTTAACGGCCACCATTTATTTAGATTTCACACCACATTTTACCAATCCATTGCCTACTTTTGTTCTTTGTATCCTCCCTGGTTTTCCTTCCTTCTTGGCTCTTGAATTTCTCACTTAAGTTCCATGTTCAGTAGTTCTTTCAAGAATGTAAACTACTCCGAGGTCTATTTTTAACTCACCCGCACGTTTGAACACCATTCGGACGCAGGTAGAAGGCTCGCCCAGTGGCTCTGCGATGTTCAGCAAACGCTGTCGGGCCGCCGCTGCTGCCCCGCGGGCTGCACGGAGCTGGGTGGGTGGCCGGCTTTCTCTGTCCTCCGCCTCCACCCTCTGCTTACAGTTTTTTGTAGAGTTTCAACCTAACTCACTTAGGATATATTTGTGTTCATCTGTTTTAAGACTTGTGACACTTCTTCCACCTGATGGCTCTTAGCCACGTGTGGCCGGCACTCCCTGCTCCTGGGGAGGGGGTGCACCTGCCCGAAGCGGAGCCTGGACGGGGCACTGCCAGCCTCAACTTCTCAGTCCCCTCGCCCCAGGGCACAATAGTAGGGATGGCGCAAGGTCATGCAAGACAGGCAATGATGGTGTGGGCCACACAGGGCCCGGCATGGAGGACATGTTTTGTACCTGGTAGCTGTTTTCACAAGGTTCCAACAAGCCAAAGCACAGACAACAAAACAAATTCATCACAAAGGCTGCATTATACGCCGGGTTAGAAAACCTTACCGTGCATGGGGCGTCCTCATCGAACGTGTAGGTGTGGTTGATCGAGCACCCTTCGCGGCGCGGGGGCGCAGGGGTCACTTTCTTGGGGCTCGTCCAACCTGAAAACAAGCATGTACGGCATGAGCTCATCCAATTGCAGTTAGATATGTTTCCTATCAGGAAGCTGAAACATGTGCTGTTGATGGACTTTTCAACAGAGCAGCTCACAACTTTTCTCATCAGTGAGAACAGAGTGGCTCCAAAATGTCTATGTTAGGGTTATAACCATAAATAAGTAGAAGGGCATGTATTGCTCATTGGAAAATTAGAAACTATCTTGAGACAAATGAAAATGAAAATACAAAACATGACAGAAGTCATAGGATACAGCACAAGTAGTGTTAGGAGAGAAATTTATCAGTATAAATCTTTTTTTTTTTTTTAAGATTTTATTTCATTATTTCTAGAAAGAGGGGAAGGGAGAGAGGCAGGGAGGGAGAGCAACATCAATGTATGGTTGCCTTTCACCTGACTCCAGCCACAGATCTGACTGGCGACCTGGTTTGCAACCTTGTTATGTGCCCTGCCTGGGGAATCGAACCTGCGACCTTTGGGTTCGCAGGCCGGCGCCTTACCCACTGTGCTATCAGTATAAATCTTTACATTAAAGAAGAAAGAGCTCACATAAACAACCTAAATTTACACCCTATGGAGCTATAAAAAGAAGAAACTAAACCCAAAACTAGCCAAAGAAAGGAAACAATAGAGATTAGAGCATAGGTACAAAATAGAGAATAGAAAAATAGGGAAAATCAATGACAGCAAGAGTTTGTTATTGGAAAAGATCAACAAAATGAACAATTAGCTAGATTGACTCAGAGAAAAAGACGACTCAGGTAAGTAAAATCACAAATGACAGAGAGAACGTTACAACTGATTTTTACAAACTTAAAACAATTGTAAGAGTTTTTACACCAGTAACTTATACAACCTAGATGAAATGGACAAATTACCAGTCACACAACCTGCCCAGGCTGCATCATAAAGAAACATAAAATATGAACAAATAGATAACCTCTACGGAAATTGAATCAGTAACCAAAAACCTACCTAAATAAAAAAGCTCAGGACCAGATGACGTCACGTAAATTCTACAAAACATGCAGGAAGAAGTGGCACCCATCTTCCTCATTCTCTCTTTAGAAATCAATGAGGAGGTAACATCCCGTCTCTATGCAGCGAACATTACACTGATCCCGAAGCCAAACTGTCCCTAACACACGCTGGTGCAAAACTCCCTGCAAACGCAGGGAGCAGGATGGAGAGGCACCCAGAGGGCTGCGCGCCATCGCCTCGAGTGCAGAACCGGAGCTGCACGCCGACGGTGGGTTTGTAAAATGCTGCACTTGCTGTGGGAAACAGGACGGAGCTCCTCACAAATGCCACAGTCACCACAGGGTTGAGCAATTCCACCCCTGGGTCCACACTGAAAGCAGAGTCTTTCTCGAGGAGGTATTTGTGCACGTGTGTTCACAGCATGAGTCACAACAGCCAAGAGGGAAGCCACCCAAGGCCCACTGATGGATCAACGGCTAACAAAGTGGTATACACCCCACATGGACCATCATCCAGCTTTACCAAGAAAGGAAATTCAGACACGCGCTAAGACATGGGCAGCAGAGTGAGAAATGCCGGTCACGGAAAGACAAGCACCACTCGATGTTCCTTAGGTGTGGTGTCTAGGGCAGTCAAATTCACCGAGCTGGAAAGTAGAGCTGGCTTCCAGGGGCTGGAGGAGCAGAGAACTAAGCAGTTAGGGTTCCATGGGCCCGGAGTTTCAGTTGTGCAAGACGCAAGGTCCTGGAGATGGACGGCGGCAATGGCTGCACAGTACTGAACGGTGCACTCAGAGCGGTTAACGTGGTTGCTACGGAGTGAATGCTTTTGCACCCCAAAATGCACACGTGGAACCACTTGCCCAGAATGTGAGGGTATGCGGGGGTGGGGCCTCTGGGAGGTCACTGGGGCATGAGGGCAGGGCTGCCACCACAGGATTAGTCTTTCTGGGAGCAGGAGGGGAGGCTGGAGGGCACTCCGTGGAGGGGGCACCGGGAGGCGCACCTTCCCCAGGATCCCCATCAGCTGGCACCCCAACCTGGGCTCCTCGCCTTCAGGGCTGATAGAGAGAGCTCTGTGTCTGAGCCACCCTGGGATGTGGACCACTGCAGGAGCCCAGGTTACGGTGTGAGAACGGGAGGAAGACGTAGTTATGTCGATAGGAGGAGGCTGGAGGCAGGCAGGTTGCCATAGGCAACCTCTCCTTTCTCTGTGACAAGGATGACGTGTTACCTGCTGCCATGAGTGGCAAAGAGACCAACCCACAGAGGGTTTGAACGTAATTAGGGTATGCTTGGGATTCCTGATCAGTGCACGAGGAAGATGGCCAATTCTGAAGAAAAAGGGAAATGCTGCCCCCAGTTAAATGTCTAGACAGAGTCAGAATTGGGCAACCGGTCAGCAATCTGATCTTTTATGATCCGGCTTTGACACGTATGAAAGCGTGCTGGGCTGTGATGCAATTAACTCTCAGAAGGTGGACTTTCTTGTCAGAATGTATCAGGAATCCTACGGATTTAGGTTTGCTAAAGCCTCAGAGTGCTCACTCATAACGAATGGCCATTTTTCAGGACCTACAAAGTCCTTGAAGCCCTAGCACAGATTTTATTGAGACCAATCCCCCAAACTCCTGGTATTACGTTTTGAAAATGTTAAGCCAGTAATAACAAGTACTATTAAATGTATGCTTTACCAGATTTCAAAATTTTTGCTATTTTATGTTCTAATTCATTATTTCTTACAACTTTATAAGAAAAGTCTTAATATTGCCAGTTTAAATAAAAAGGGACTAAAAATCCTAGATTTTGCTTAACTTTGTAATATCTAGCATTTATCGGTTCATTCCCTCATGGTAGATTTTTACCTGAATTACACCAAGTGGTTCTCACTATAATCTCCTGAAGTATTTATTACTAGCATGTGAGTTTATTTTATAAGTAAGGATACAGAGACCATAGTGATTGTAAACATTTTGCCTGGATTTGAGCCCAGAGAGTCTGACCCTGAAGCCTGTCCTCTGAATCCTGCTGCATGGTCCCCAGGCAGTGCCAGATGGAGGTGAGGAGAGCTCTCCCCTTGGTTCTGAATTGTGGGCACAACCTCTGCTAACCTTACTGTGGTCAGAAATTAGCTTTAATAATCTATTTCTTCCACTTGTCATGTGTTGGACTATAGTTCTTAGAGAAACGTACAAAAACAGCCCAACACTAGGCTGGGTTTTCCTGCTTACAAGTCACACGGCATAGTTGCCTTAATGAAGGCAGTTCCTTTATACAAGTATCCTTGACAGTGAACGTTGCTGTTGAGTGAAACGTCAGAGAATGACTGAGCTCGGCTCCTTTGCTGACAGATTAAACAGTCGTCACGGGTTCGGCATCAGTGAAGTATGCTGCACGAGATGGATTCCACTCATCAATGGTCCAACACTTAAAACATTTTTTACACGCGTAATTGTCATTTTGAGGTAAAAGTGTATTTGATTCTTAGTGATACTGTTTTCCCCTAGATAGTATTTTCAGTGGATTGTAAACTAATAATTCCTTAAATGTAGATTGAACCTTATTAAAAGATGCCATTTCATATGAAATTTCCAAACTAAGAAATTCCTCTAAGTCCCAGCCAAGTCCACGACTGGTGGGCATGTTAAAAGCCTAACTCCCATGCTATGCTTAGGTCTCTCTACATTGCCTTCTGGCCCAGAAGTGGGTACCGGAGGGCGGGGCTGAGAAATGTGATGTCACAGGGTTAAACAACTATTTGAGTTACCATCTATTTTTTACTCCCCTTCTGATCCCAACTGCATATGGCTCTCTGCAGTGGCAGCAACCAGGACTCCCCACTGCTCCAATGGACGCTGGTGTCCTGTCCCTCCCCCACGGTCTGCTTCAGGACCTGGTTTGAAGCCGGGTGCTGGAAGGGCGCAGGGTGAGGCTGGCCGGTGCAGCCTCTGCACCCTTGGAGCAGCATTTGCCTTTTCCTTTGCTCCACTGCCTGCCAGACATGCTTCCACCCGGCACAGTTCCCTGTGGCTTTCACTTGGAAGTGTCTCAGCATCCTTGATTGGGCCTGCGACCTGCAGGGGTGCCGGCAGGAGTCTCAAGATGTGGCTGTGACGGGGGCTCATCGTGGTGCCTGCGGGGCTGCGCAGCTGTTTCTGCAGCGGCTGCTTCCCAGCTCTTCCTACCAGGCCCTGCGTTCACTTCCAATGGCTTCTCCATCTCACGTCGGCCCCTGTAACTAACCGTTGCACAACCATCCCTCTTTCCAGGAGAGGTACGAGGGGAGGAGGGCGACACGCTTGCCTTGTGGACTCAACTCTAACTGGCCTTGCGGTGAAATTAGGTTCCCAGCACATCTAGAGTAAGTTGTACTTTGTGTCTGTCACTTATACTAATAACTGCACTTTTAAAAACGAAACCTTGACAGATAGGCTTATTAAAAAGTTAATAATTTTTTCCTACTTTTCCTTTACGATCCATATTTAAACATAAGATTTTCTTACTCAGTTCTTTACCACTTTAGGTTAACTCAAACACTAATAAATCCTAAATCCATGCTCTTCTTCCTTGTTTTGGTGTTTAAAAGGTATAAAGCCAGGTCACTTGATTTACCTCCGAGTCTTGCTCTGATGGAAATGTCTGGTATGGCCCTGGAATTCCATTTCTTGTCTTGTTTCAGTTCTTCTAATAAAATCGTCTGCCTTTTCAGTGTTGTCTGCAGCCCCGTGTCTGGCCTGGGAACGCGCTGCTGAGGTTTCACATCGCCGAAGCCCACCAGGCTGGGTATGGCGCTGCCAACGCCCGGCTGCAGCTCGGCTCTGGCACCGGGGCTCAGCAACCCGGAGCAGGGGTCGCGGACGGACGTCTCGTCCCGCAGCGGGAATAACGCGTAATCCGGCCCGTAGGGCGGCGGGTACGGGTAGTGCACGTGGTAGCCTGGCGTGCCCGAAGGGGGGAAAGGGTGAAATTTAACAAAAGCTGGGTTGCATTTTTCAAACCGGCTACAGTCGTGTCTGTCCTCAACGCCCTTCACAACGGGCATGTTCACTTTGCTCAGGAGGCCGCCGCGGTGCGGGCACCCGCTGCCCCCGGCTCTGGGCAGGGGCCCCGCGGAGACGCCGAGCCCCGCCGGCCGAGCGTGCACCCGCATCGCTTTCCGGGGACGCGGACGAGCGACAGCGGGTCCCAGCACCTCCTGTCCCGGCAGCCGCGGCACTTGCTCGAGGGCTGAGAGCCGGGCAGTTTGGCAGCGTTGACTTGGCTTTCTTTTCCTTCCGAAGGGGAGAACGTCTTCTCGCCCAAAGCCACCCAGGCCGGGACAACCAGGTCAGACGCCCAGCCGAACAGGCCTCGCTGCCTAGCAACCGCCGGAACCGCTAGGCCTCTGCCCGCCGCCGCCGAGGCGCGTTTCTGCCGCAGGCCCGTCCCGGCGCGGCCTCCGGGCTGCAGACGAGCCACCCTTCCCTTCCGTCCCGGGCGGCTCGACGCCTTTTCCCGCAGCGGGGATACAGGCGGCCTCGGCTGCGCCAGGCAAGTCAGCTTGACGTCAGGCGGCCCCGTCCCCTCCCCCCGCCGCGCTTCCCGGGGCTCCGAGCTGCCCCCGCACGTGGCTCCCGCCCCGCGCACCCCGGGGCAGGCGTCCCCACGCCCCGTCTCTGCCGCGCAGGGCGGCCCCCAGGCCGAGGATCGGCGGCCCCCGCGCGTGGGGAGCCTGATCGCCGCGCGTGAAGGGCCCGCGGCCACGAGCTCGATGCCAGAACCTGCGCCGGCGACGGGCGGCCCCGCGGTCCTGGGCGACCCCAGCGGGAAGTGGCCCGACCGCCATGTTGGCACGGCCACGCCCCCGGCGGAAGGGGCGGTTTCTCCTTCCGGCCGCCGTCCGGGTCCGCCGCCGCCAACTTCCGGCGCGGGCCTGGGCTCGCGCTAGCCAACGACCCTCTACGCCGACGGTCGGCAGGTGGCGGGCGGCGGCGAGTGGATGGAGGCCTCGGCCTCTGGCCTGACGCGGCGGGGCAGGCGGCAGGCCCGGGCGGCGGGCTCCCTGCTCTTGAGGGACGCGGTGGTCCTCCTGCTCTCCGCCTTCGTCGTGCAGGCGCCCCCGGCAGGTGAGGCGGCCGCGCCGCCGCGGGCCGGCCTGGGCGTGGCCCGGACGCGGGCGTTGCTGTCACGTGTCCCGCGGGCCCCCGCAGGCGCCTTCCCCGCCCCCGGCCCGAGGGGGAACCCACGGACGGGGCGCGGGGCGGGGAAGGCAATAGCGGGTGCACCGGGCGGTGTCACGCGCCCGACGCCGCGCTCTCCCGTTGGGTCGCTGCCCGGTGGGCGGGG
The DNA here is from genome assembly GCA_004026585.1 of Noctilio leporinus. NCBI lineage: Eukaryota > Metazoa > Chordata > Mammalia > Chiroptera > Noctilionidae > Noctilio > Noctilio leporinus. The sequence continues at coordinate 106,768 of PVIW01003965.1, read as the reverse complement.
CCCCGCTGGCGTCGCCGCGGCTTGCGCGGGGCTGGCGCGCCCCCTGCCGGTGGTGGCCGCCGGTGCCGCCGCCTCGGCACCTGCCCCGGGAGCGGGGAGCCGGGGTGCCCTTCGGGCGAGTCGCGGCGCGGGGGCCGGGGCGCGGGGCCGCGGTGGCTCCTGAGTGGCCCGGCCCGCGAGCGGCTCCGGCGGCGCCCTGCGCTCGGATTCCCGGCGTTTGAAAAGTGAGGCGCCCGGGGCTGGAGCCCTAGACGGCGGGGGCGGCCGGCGCGGGGGCGGCTCCAGCCTGACGGGAAGGGGCGCCTGTGCCGCGGGCGCGCGGGGGGCCGGAGCCGGAGCCGGGGTCCCCGCCGCCGCGAGGTCACCAGCCGGGGGAGCGGGGAGCGTCCCGGGAGGCAGCTGGGGCTCATTTCTTTGTGTTTTGATAGTTGGATATTTGATTCGACTACCGCGAAGTTTTCACTTGACCCAAGATTTGCTGAAAATAGTGGGATCGCCAAACCATCCAGGTAGGAGCCGATGGGGTTCCGGGGGTTGGGAGAAAGCGGGGTCACCGTTCACACGCGACCGGCGGGCGCCCCGGGGCCGCGCTCTTCCCGGAGGGCGCGGCCGGGACACGTGCAGCTGTTGCCAGGGACGCGTTTCGTCCAGATGTTGGGGTTCGCGAGATGTTGCGGAGTCGCAGGGGGCGTCGCAGGGACCCGCGTGCGGTGTCCCCGGGCGAAGTCACGCGGCCGAGAGGCGCGCCCCGAAGCAGACGGCCCGGTGGTTCTCGGGGCTTGAGCGGTGGGAGCGCCCAGAGCGCGGCCGGCCTCGGTCCGGAGGGAAACGCGGGTGGCGGCCGCGGCGCAGCCGGGACTGGGACTGGGGACCCGAGTTCGCCAGGCGCTGCGTTGGTGGCCTCGGGGCGTTGGGCGTCTGCGGTGACCCGCTGCGGGGCGCGTGCGCGCTCCAGGCCGTGTTCTCCTTTTTGATGGCTGAGTAGCATTCCGTTGTGCGGCGGGCATTTTCGGGGACGCTCCATGGACGGATGTTTGCCTAGTTTTCACTCACTGGCTATTTAAAATAATGCTGTTAGGAACTTTTCTGGGCAAGTTTCTTCGTAAGCACGTTTTCAACTCTTAGTCTGTCGGAAGTGGGTTCTCACCGTGGTTTTGATTTGCGTTTCCCTAACGACTAATGAGGTTGAGCCTCTGCTCACGTGTCTAATAGCCATTTGGGTACCTTCTTGCAGAAATGCCGATAAAAGTTCCTGATCCATTTTTAAATTGGGGTAACATTTTTATTACTGAGTTGGAAGAGCTTTTTTTAAAAAATACTTTATGGATATCAGGCTCTTACCAGATATTTGAGTTGAAAATACTGTCTTCCATTCTGGGGATCATGCTTTCATTTTTTAAATTGTGTCCTTTAAAGTGCACGTTTTAAACGTTGATCAAGTTAATTTATGTTTTTAATTTGGTACTTTAGGTGCCATGTCTTCAAAATAATTGCGTAATCAGCACTCACAAAGTTTGGATCCTATGGTTTTATAAGAATCTAATAATTCTAGTTCTTATGTTAGGTTTTTAATCATTTTGAGTTAATTTTGGGTATGGTGGGGGGGGGTCATCATTTATTTATTTTTGTCTCGTGGATACTCAGTTGTTCCAAAGCCACTTGTTGAAGAGGAGTCTCGTTCTCCACTGAGTTGTCTGGTGCTCCTTACCCTAGGTGTATCCTTCCTTTTTTCCGGACTCTAAATGTTGTTCCATTGAGCTGCATGCTTGTCCTTAGGTCGATGCTACCCCATTGCCGTTACTATTATTTTATAGTAAGTTTTGAAATCATTAAGGGTGGTTCCTTCAAATTTGTCATTTTAAAGATTGTTCTGACTGTTCTGGGCCCCTTGAAATTCCATATTAATTCTAGCATTAACTTGTCAATTCATGCAAAAAAGTCCCATTGTAATTTTAATATGGGTTGCATTAAATATGCAATCAACGTTGGGGTATTACCACCTTAACAATCTTAAATCATCCAATTCGTGAACATGGAGTATTTATTTATGTGGGTCTTTAATTTCTGGTTGTCGGTGCACAAGCCTGGTACTTCCTTTGTTCAATTTATTCCTAAATATCTTATTCTTTTTGATGTTATTGTAAAGGTAATGGTGTTTTTCATTGAGTTTCGGAATCGATCATTCCCATTATATAGCAACGCGATGGAGGTTTGCAAACGAATGCTGTGTCCTGCCACCTTGCTGAGAGATTATGGAAGAGATCAGAGAAGAGCAGTAGATGAAATGGATCTAAAGCCGTTTTTGAAACAATTAGCGGACAAACTTGATAAATGTTTCATGAGAGAACAGTGAAAGTAAATATACGTTATGAATGCATGAAAATAGTAAAAATAGTGAAGTTTTAAAATAGTAATTTAATATTCTGAATAACTTTATACTAATAAACTCAAAATAAACAACTATAGTTAAATATAAGTTTCTAAAACAGACTTGGTTCCATTACTTAGTAAGTTCATAATCAACTCATCCCCTGATTGGTCATGATTATTTTGTTTTTCTACCCCCTTTGCCGGAAAAAACGAAAGAGCACCAGGTTTTAGGTTTTCTCTAGGACAAAAGGTCTACATATTATTTCAGAGAAGATGGATAGAAGAGATCTGCCCGGTTCATTCGTGTGGTTGTTTTCGTGTCAGACGCCTGCTTTGATAATCCAAAATACTGGGTGACAATTTTGATGCTGATGTTGGAAATGTACAAAGGGTAGTGTAAGGAAACTGTATACATATTATATATTACATACAATACATACATAGGTGTCCTAGGAAAACTATTTGCAGATTGGATCCATCAGATATTAAGTAAAAGAGCATGACCAGTTAGAATTATTTCAGAAAAGCAATCTAGTAACATTAAACACAAGAAGACAAAATTAAATGATCACCTCAATCAATACAGGGGAAAAAAACATTGCTTAGAATTTAACCTCAATTTTTGAATGAAAATGACCAAGAATAAAGAAGAACTTTATTAATTTGTTAATCAAAAGGAGAGTATGTATATATCTGAGGGCTACCTTTCATAGACCTCATACAGAATGTTGAAAATGTACAGTTTCTTTAGTGTTGAAAAGAGTTTTGATTCTCAAAAACAATTTTTATGTTATTGGATCACAGAAATCTGTGGATGTTGGGGCAGTGAAAAGCTGGCTTGCAGTTACTGTGAGGTGGTTGAAACCTTTACTTATGAGTAAATTCACAACAATATAAGTTTGGCTGTGTTTCTTTTGTGTCTTGTGAAGACTATGATTTTTGCTTGTTTAATGATCAGGATTATTTAAATTTTAAAGCAACGTGGTAAAATGTTGAATAATTAAAATAAAAGTATATAGTTGTTGGCTTTTTCATTACGTTATAGCTTTTAATTCAGCACTTTGTGTTACATCATTGTGAATAATGTGCTATTCCCCTTATTGGGTGTGGTGTCTTGGGGGGAAAAAAAGGTAAAATACAGGTATAGAGTTTTCTTAATAACTTATAATTAAAATAATATTCTGAGAGTAAAATCAGTTAGTATATACGAACTCTGAATAAAAAAGACCAATACATTATGCTGTGATTGAGATACATGGATGAAATATCTGAGTATAAGTACGTTATTTTAATGTTAGTTATATGGAATCCAATGAGATTTCATTCTTCCTACCTGGTAGTGATTATCCAAACAAAACTGACGCAAACATGTACTCTAAACTACAGCAGTGAAAGCATGTGAAATGTTGTGTTTCAGTGAAAGTCTACGTGATGCTGCATCAGAAGAGCCCGCATGTGCTGTGCGTGACCCCGCAGCTGCGGAACTCGGAGCTGATCGACCCCGTGTTCCAGTGGCATGGGCCCCGGGGGAAGGTCATCTCAGGTGGGTGGCATGCCAGCCGCCGCGGGCGAGTGGGTGCGGGGACACGCCGACAGGGAGGCTGGCTGTGGCCCTGTACCCTCACCTCTGTTGCTGTGGCGTGGTGGTGTTGCTGTAACAGCGCAGCCCGGCGGCCGTTCCTCTCTGGTCCTTGTCGCGCAGGCTGCGGTGTCCTCCAGCCATGGCCACACAGAAGGCGTTGGGTTTTTATAAAGTTCACAAAATCATCCCGGTTACCTCAGTCAGACTCTTGTCAGTAACTTGTGAGGAAGCAAGCACGATCAGGCTTTTGTGAAACACGATCAGGCACGGGAGAACTCGGAGCTGCAGGCTTGTACATGCCAGCCCCGCAGAGGGCTAAACTCAGTGTTGAATAATTTCATGTCAGAACATGCTCTCAACATGCTGCCTGGACCGACACTGGCGGGTGTTCGTATGTTGCGGATACCGCCCTTGTGGAAGTGGGACCTCACACTCCCGTCTGTCCAGGAGGCAGGCGGACGCGGGCCCGTCCTGGTGGTGGCCTTGCCTTTTCCACACTTTCCAGGAAATCCCATCTTACTCCCGGGAAGGTCCCTTTTTCCTGCACTTCAGAGCAGTTACTATTGGTATGACTGATTTGATCAAGTTTTCTCCATTCAGCTTCTTATTGTGTCACTTTGAAATGCGTATCTTATTTTTATTCTGATTTTTCATTTGCTAAATGCTGATTTGTTTTTGCCGTAGAGTTGAGGAAATAGAGACTCGCTCAGCCTTGCTCAGAGGTGAGATGAGTGAATTTTCATCTGAAAGGTCTGTTCACTGAAGCATCTAATCACTTTGCAGCCCTTCTGAGGACGTTTTTCTTTGCTGCCCCCTCACTGTTTCCTCCTGTCCTTTAACCCTTCGGGGCCTGGTGAGATGGGGCTCCAAGATGAAACTGCTGGCTTTTGTCTGGGACGGGGGAGGAAATGCGCCCATACAGACGCTCGCTAAAGAAGCGTCACAGAGATCCTGGTCCTGTGTCCTGTCGTACCTGGTAATTAACACCTTACCAGGCCGAGTGACTTCAGCTCTGCCTGAGGCGGAAGCGCCAACGCACACGGGGCAGGTGACACGCAGGCGACCTCGGAGGCCGGTGGAGCAGGTTCCCTGGTGGAGCCTGCCCGCCTCCGTGGGCCGGGACCAAGGCTGTCCCTTCGCGGGGGCTTAAAAACGCCCCCCCTTTCTCTCCAGTGGCCATGATCCTGAACTTGTGCAGTGTTGTTTCCCAGGTTCTCTTTACACATTTACCATGTGTATGAGGCACACGCGCAAATACACAGGCATGAATGTGTATGTATTTTGCAAGATGACGCCTGAGTATTTTGAATGGTGGAAAAGAACAAGTACATGTGGCATCTGACGTGTCAGACACGGTGCCGCGTGGCTCACGCAGGCCAGTTGCGCTCGTCTGCAGCCGCCCCTGGCGCGTGCGCCGTTTCCTCCCTCTTGCCCGTGGGAGCAGCTGCCTGCGTGTGTGCGCGGGTGTCCCAGCGCCCGCGCGGGGCGGGGAGCGGCTCCTGTGTGGCCGGCAGCCTGCCGCCCCTCGGGCCACGCGCAGTGGAGGGCTGGGGCGGGGTCCTGAGACGGGGTGGCCCCGCAGGACACCCCGCAGGTGCCTGGATGGTGTCCCTTGCTCAGGTGGTCCGGGTGCGGACGCTGACCGTGTCCCCTGCCCCGATAGAGAACAGCAGCACGCACGTCACGTCCACGGGCAGCCTGGTGTTCCAGGACTTCGAGGAGGGCATGACGGGCGTGTACACCTGCTTCCTGGAGTACAAGCCCACGGTGGAGGACGTGGTCAAGAGCCTGCAGCTCAAGTACGTCGTGTATGGTAAGCTCCCCGCTGCCTTCAGATACTTCAGACGTCAACCGGGGGTGTCCTGGGGGTGGAAGAGGAGGAACTGCCCTCTGCGGGCCTCAGAGAGCTCTGGAAGGAGCGCCTGGCCCAGGGGGCGGGTCGTCCTTCAGGGGTGTCTTTATGTCAGCGGACCCGAAGGCGGGGGCTGGGGCGGTATCTCGGACCCGCCTCCCACCCTGCAGGCTCTCCGGCTGCGTGCGGTGGCCCTCGCTTCCGCAGGTGGCCGCGCTCTCGTCTGCTGTGTGACCCTGGGTCGAGCCTCCTTCCTCCCCGGCCAAGCACCGGCTCCTTCAGGTGCAGGCCCCACGGAGGAGGCTGCCGCCCGGCGTGGGGGAACCTTTGCTGGGGGCAGCAGGGCCTGAGCCGAGGACAGTGCCCTGGTTCTGCCGGCTGGGTGCCTGAGGACCCCAGACCTGTCTCAGGGCAGCACGGGCCCCCGGGTTCCCGCAGCCTCCCCCGCAGGCCCGCGCGGGCGCCCCGAGCCGGTGTCCCCGCCGCTCTCCCCGCAGCGTACCGGGAGCCGCGCTTCTACTACCAGTTCACCACCCGCTACCACGCCGCCCCTTGCAGCAGCGTCTACAACGTGTCCTTCGAGAACAAACTCCTGCAGATTTTAAGCAAACTGGTCCATGACCTGCTGTGTGAAATTTCCTTACTGAAGTCGGAGTGCCATCGTGTTAAAATGCAAAAGGCTGGTTTTCAAAATGAACTGTTTTTCAAGTTTGCAGGTAAGTGTGTGCAGTTGTTCACAACCTGAGGGCTCAGCGCGAGCACTAAGAGGGACCTGCCAGCCGGGTTTCGGGACCGAACGTGGTGACGCTGGCGGTGCCGTGTTCTCTGCTCCACCTCGTCCTCATGGCCCCGTGACCCCATCGGTGTGTCCACCTGGTGGAGGTCTGCGCTCCGGCAGCTTAAACTTTGCTATGAAATTCAGTTTAGAATGGGACTTAGTATAAGGAATTACTGCTTAGCTACAGACTTTTAACTTGTAAAGGTATCTCATTAAAATAAGACGGGTCCACATCATAAACCGGAGCAGACAGGCGAGCAGCCGGGACAGTTAGTGCCGATACTGCGGAGCGGGGACCCCGTGTTTCCTGGAAAGCGTGGGACCTCAGCGTGGGGGTGGGAGTCTCCAGTTGTGGTTTTCCTCCTGCCCCCTGGGCCGCTGGGCACGTGGGCCCCCCTCACCTCTTTTCCCTCCCACCCCCCTGGGAGGGGGCTGCTTCAGCCCGACTCCCCCCAGGATCGCGGGCGCGGTGGGAAGCCTCCGGCTTGTTCCTCCACCTGGCAGCCCTGCGGGCCCTTGCTGCAGGGCCTCTCTTGGTCGGCACCATCCGGTCACGGCGTCACTTCCTGCGTTTTTCGCCATTATTTTCTTTAGCTTTAAAAAATGTTTTGTTTTTTCTCTCTCATTGATTCCAGAGAGAGGGGCAGGGGGGAGAAAGGAGGGAGAGGAACGTCGATGTGAGAGGAACGTCGATGGGCTGCCTCCTGTGTGCGCCCCGGCTGGGAGGGCGCTGGCAACCAGGCCTGCGGCCCTGGCCTCGGGCTGCGCAGTGACACCCGGCCCCTGAAGGGCGCGTCAGGCTCGGGCGTGGAACACACGAGAGACCGTGGTTGAGTGTCTGAGCGACAATTTCTGTTACTTTTTTAAATGTTTGGTCCACATTCTCTTTTCCTGCGCATGCCTTGCAAGTTTTTTTGAGAAGTGTGCATTTTGAGAATTCCACTATAATACCCTTGAAATCAGATTTATCCGCCTCTTTCGTGGTGTCACTTGTGTGGGTGTAGTTTTTTGTTTAGTGACTTTCTAAACTAGTTTTGTAAAACTTGTATCCTGCGTTGCTTTAACGGGATGTCGGGTGGTGATGTGCAGACGCCCGGGACGGCTGTGTTCAAGCCAGCTTCCCCGAAGTCAGCATCGCTTGCTGGGGCAAACAGCTCACGGGTTTCCGCAGTGCCGACAAATTGCCTCTGACAGTTCGGGCCTTTTTCACATCTCTGAGGTAGGAGGTGGATGCACGTTCCCAGTTTACCACGTCTGCTCGTGTCACCTGGTTTTCCTCGTTGAAGCCTGTGGAGAGCTGGTCTGGGTGCAGAGCGGGGGCGGCAGAGGGAGCCCCCCTCCTGGATGCAGGGGGTGTGCAGCCCGAGGCCCCGCCCAGGAACGCAAAGGGCGCTGCGCCCAGGGTCCAGGGAGGCTCCCGTAGAGCTGACGTGCAGTCTCCGCCGTGTCCTGGGGTGGTCACTTGAGTCACCGTTGTCTGCACTGATTCTGGAAACAGGCTACTTCCTGCTGAGTCGGCACCTGGCTCCAGGAGTTAGTTGGTTTTAGCTGAACAGGTGAGACGTGCAGGACCCCTGTTATTGCCCCCCCACCCCGCTCCTCCAGGGTGGGCACCGTGGTCTGTCACTTTTGTGTGATTAAGAATTAATCAAACGACACACACACTGTAGTTCAAATAATCCTATTGTTAAAATTATTATTTAAACAATAGCCAAACATGAACTGTCAAAAAAGTTGAATCATGTTTAAGTTCATCGTAATTGTGAGGTTTTCCTGGTGGATAAAAAACAAATATTTAGCTTAGTTTTTAGCTGGAAAGGAGGCTTTAACATTCGGAAAGTTGCTTAATTTTTTAGTGAAGAAGAAATAGTCGATAAACGAGCTCTTTTGTAGTTCAAATCTGACTTAAACACCGTGGCGTAGCCCTGTGGCCCCATTGTAGACGTCACGTATTTCCGCAGTGTCGTGTCTGGATACCGAGAAGGAAGCCAAGCCGTGTGTGGACCAGACTTGCGACTACTCCAAAAGGCTGCTGAAGGTGCGTGCGCGCGGGAGGAGGGCTGCGGGCAGGGGCCCCCCGGCACGCACGTGGGGTTCAGTGACAGCAAGGAAGCCCCGTAAAGGAAACCTGGGGAGAACGGCACACAGCTAACGTTTTTCTGAAGTACTTTGAAATGTAGTATTTTGTAACTATTGAGATTACTTCCCATTTATTTGGTCTTACTTGCTATTTAAAATTGATTGGCACTGTTATTACCTAAGTGATAAAGTGGGTCTGTAATGTTTGCGACTGTGTCTACATTGCGCTGTATCCAGAATCCCTCGCAGGATCAAAATTCTGCTGTAACTCGAGCAGCAGTTAGGTTGTACTCAACGTAATGTTCAGTGAGCGGTGGTGTTTCCCTGCCCCTCGCGGTCCTACACGCTTGTAAATGCTTCATGAAGTTATTTTTAGGTATTTGGAATATGAAGTTATTTGTTAAAATGATTGTGCAACTTCCCCTACTTAAAGGGTGGGCGTTGCCTGTTCAGGTCCGTCTGTTAACTTTTGCCCTGAAATGAACAGGATGATGATGTTTTCTTCTCTTTAGTACTTAATTTTTAAATAGACGCTTTTTTGCTGAATTCATCAGGGGCGACAGTGGTTCATGAAATGACACAGGTGTCAGGTGTACAGGCCTCCATACGGCACGGCACGTGTGTGGTCGTGTGTTCACCACCCCAGGCAGGGCTCCTCGGTCTCCGCCCTCCCCTTCACCCTCCGATGTTCACTTAGTTGTAGCACTTGCTGCATCTCAACCCAGGGTTAATTTGTTTAGAGTTTCTAGAGTTATGATTGTTCTTAGACCATCCAGGTTGGTCCAGAAGATTCACTTGGTATGTCTGCAGGCCTCGCCCGGCTCGGGTGACTCCTCAGTCTCACCCTCTGTTTGGCTTAAATAATTAATCCCCTGTCAGCCGGCAATATGCTCATAGAAGTTCAGTTCATGGTCCAGTTTCTTCCCTGCTTTCCATGTTTATCACGTGAGGCACCTGTCCTCTTTCTTCTTTTCAGAGGGAAAATAAGGAACAGGAATCTGGTTGATGGGACCATTTTTATTCCTGTCAGGCCTTTGCAGGTCTGGTTTCATCTGTTTTTGGCAGAGTGGGATAGAGTGTTAGAAAGCTAAGAGGTTGTGATTGTGTTTCCTGAGACTTTCCATTGTAGCCAGTGAGATAAAAGGTTTGTATCGAATTAATTCTTGAGCACTTTCTTAAAGAAAAGTTTTGTCTGACAAAATCAATAACCCCAAATCGACCCAAATTTAGCAAAAGCACAGGAACACCACTTAAACTGTGAAAAGGTGGTAATTGAGTAGTAGAGTCGTATAGACGAGTTGGATGCGTTGCAACCGTTTTTGTAACGATTTACAGACATCGTACGGAGGGGTTCGCTTGGTAAGATGCCTGAAGGGTGGGCACGTGGGAGTCCGGTCCTCTAGTGAGAACCGCAGCCGGTGCCTCCCCCGTGCCCACCCTTCAGCCAGGGAGCGGGGCAGCGCAGGTCAGCGGAGCTAACTGGCCTGGGGGCGGCAGGAACCATGCCCGCACCTCCCGCCCAGAAGCAAGGCCGGGCTTGTGGTGGACTGTGTGAGTCCGTCCACAGTGATCGTTGCCGACAAGTGAGCGGTTAGCTACAGGCCACAGTGCTGCCTAGTGACTGTGTGAACACAGAACTGGAGGTTTTAACATGGGCTGCATTTCCTTTCATCTTTAAACTTGACTTCTGAGTGCAGAAAGAGTGAATGAATGATATCCTTCGAGATTCTTAGAGGACATTTAATTTCACACATCTGTCTCAGTTTCGCTCCTAGTCCCATCCCTGTGTCACTCAAAATGCCCAGGGACCGGAGTGTCGGGGGGCGGGGGGTGTCCTAACGGGCTCCTGGTGCTGCACTGGGGGAAGCGTGCGGGAAGGTTCGTGGTTGGTAGTGGCTGTGTTGTTACACCCCGGGGGTGCGAGGAAGAACGCGGACCTCCCGAATTCGGATCTCGGGCCTCTGAACACATAAGCAGCAGAATTATGCTAAAATCCCATTTATTTGTAAAAGGAACTTTTTCATACTGTGCTTCCACTTCAGGCTAGAAATCTCATCGAGAGGTTTTTCAACCAGCAAGTGATCGTTCTGGGCCAGCGGGCCTCCCCTCTGCCCGAGATCTACTACATCGAGGACACGCTGCGCATGGTCTGGATCAACCGCTGCTTCCCGGGCTACGGGGTCAACGCCCTGAAGCACCCCAAGTGCCCCGACTGCTGCGGTAGGTGGGCCGCGCCCCAGCCCACGTGGTGCTGAGAGGGGAGGGGCCTTCACGTCACGGTGGGGGAGTAACAGGCCCGGGGAGGAAGCGCCACATTTAGGGGGCGGGGACCTTGCCCTGGAAAGAGGGCACCACGCTGAGCTGTCCCGTGTCAGCTGCTGACCTCGCGCATGAGGAGCATCGCTGCTGGGTGCCAGGCCCCTCATTCTCCTGCGCCCTCCTCCGTTCTGGGTGACGCTGGGCGCCTTCTCCCACAACACCCTCAAAGTCCGTTCCGGTCTCCCGCGTAGGCACATCGGGTACCGCGCCCGGGGGTCCGGAGGGACAGTCTGGTGGCGCAGCCCTTGGCTCGCTGCAGAGCTGGCGCGCCCAGCCTGTGTCTCTGAGGACATTGGGGCTCCGGGCCACCCGCCTCTCGGGCCCCGAGGTTCCCTCCGCGGCCGGTCAGCAGGGGTTGCCAGGCCAGCCTTTCCCCACCCGGCCGACAGGGACTTTCCAGAGGGCTGGCGCCGGCCCTTTCCGCCCCGCAGCCCCGCGGGACACGCCCAGGGTGCCCGCTCTTCTGCTTCAGGAACCTGTGCCTCTGTCTTCCTGTGTGCTGCTGAACACTCAGGTTTTAATGCAAATGGCTGCTCACATTGTTCATTTTCTCCTTGGGACCATTTCGATAAATGGTCTTTCTGGGTGTAAATTTCCCCCTAATACTGCGTTAGTGGACCCGCACCAGTGTTTTCACGTGGAGTTTCCATTGTCACTCGCTTCAAAATGCTCCTTTTTCTCTGGACTTCTTCGAGCGACTGGTTGTTGAGGTGGGTGGTTTAATTTCCAAACATCATGGAAATTTCCAGAGATCTTCCTTGTATTGAAACCTAATTTACTTCAGTATGGACAGCATTCCTTTCTGATACAGATGCTGTGAAAATAACTTCCCAGACTGAGGTTGGCATTTTTGTTTTAAAGAAAAAGTTAAGAAGTTCAGTTGATTGTTTTATTCTGTGGTTTGTGTGTTTGTATTTTTTCTGTTCTGAATGTTTGCTTCTTAGACTCAACTGTTGATAGATATGTACGTATCGCTATTTTTTTATTTATATTTTTATCTTTTTTTCTTCTTAACTAAGACCCTTGAACGTTTCATGTAATACTAGTTTGGTGGTGATGAACTGCTCCTTATCTGCCCTTGCATTCTACATGGCAGCTTTGCTGGGTATAGCAGTCTTGGTTGTAGGTCCCTGCTTTTCATCACCTTGACTATCTCAGGCTGACCCCTTACAGCCTACAACGTTTCTGTTGGGAAATCAGCTGACGGGCTCATGGGAGCACCCTGGAAGGCAGGGAACGAACGGCTTTCTCTTCTGCTTCTAAGGTTCTCTCTGTCTTTAACCTTTGGCACTTGAATTACGATGTGTCTTGATATGGGCCTCTTGAGGTTCATCTTTCTTGGGACTTGGTGCTTCTTCGACTTGTGTCAGTTTCCTTCACTGGGTGAGGGAAGTCTCTCCTTCTTTTTCTTTCTTTCTTTTTTTTTTTTTAAGATTTTATTATTTCTAGAGAGAGAGGAAGGGAGAGAGGGAAAGAAACATCCATGTGTGATTGCCTTTCACCTGCCTCCAGCCACGGACCTGGCTGGAGACCTGGCTTGCAACCTGGTTATGTGCCCTGGCTGGGAATCGAACCAGCGACCTTTGGGTTCGCAGGCCGGGGCCTTACCCACTGAGCCACCAGCCAGGGCTGTCATCATTTTTCCAACAGATTTCCAGTTTCTTGCTCTTCCTCTTCTCCTTCTGTCACCACCGTGGTGCGAATGTTGGCACTTTTAAAGTTGTCCCAGGGGTTCCTTGCACTACATTCATTTATTTTGGATTCCTTTTCCTTGTTTGCTGTTCTGATCGGTCTTTTGTGCTTCCTTATCTTCCAAATCACCGGTGGGATTCTCCGCTCCACCTGCTCCAGTGTCGATCTCCTGTAAGTTGTCCTTCACTTCAGCGGGCACGTCCTTCCTTCCTGACGGTTCTTTGTGCTGCTCTTCATGCCTTTGTCAAGCTGTTGCACTGTCACTAAGTCCCTCAGCTTCTTTGTAACCATCGGGTTGATCTCGGTATCTGGCTGCTTGCTTGTCCCGTTTCCCTTAGTCCTTTTTCTGGGCGTTTCCCCTGCTCCATCCTTTGGGGCCTGCCCTTTGCGTTGGCCTTTGTCCGCCTCCTCACGTGTGTTCCCACGTGTTGGTCCCGCTGCTGCTTCTCCTGGGCTGGGCAGAGGGGCCTCGAGTGGGGTGTCCTGTGGGCCCAGCTGGCCCTCCCTGTGGCCACTTGTACGATGGGCGTTCTGGTGTCAGGGATGATCAAATTCAGTTCCGTGAAGCTGACTGACTGTTTTCAAAATTACGCATTTAGCGACAACTAGAAATAAGAGTCAAAGCTGGGATATTGTCAGAAATGAGCCGCATGTCTTCCTCCTATTCGGGCATCTTTCTGCATCTAAACTACAGTGACCGTGGGCAACGTTACAGTCACACATGTTCCTGCTACAGCTCATCCATGACCCGTGTAACCTTTTCGGCTCGGCCTCCTGTGATCCGTGGAACTGCTGCTGATCACAGATTTGTCTAAGCCGGCCGGGGTGGCAGGTTAGAATGTTCGGCTGTGGGCAGGTGGGTTGGGCAGCGGTGCGAATGCCCTGTGGTCAGCGCCGCAGCTGTGCCAGGGCCTGCGTTTCAGGACAGCGGAAAGCAGGACGGTGGCTGGAAGGTGAAGGGGGCCTGTGTGGCAGTGGCCCCCCGGAGGCCCGCCCCTCACGCCTCGCCTTTGTCCACAGTGATCTGCAGCCCCGGCTCCTACAACCCCAGCGACAGCACCCACTGCCTGCAGTGCAGCAGCACCCTGGCGTTCGGGGCGCGCGCCTGCCTGTAGCCGCTGAGGCCGGAGGACAGAGGACGGGCCGCCGCCCTTTCCCGATTAAACGTGTCCTGTTTCTCACACCTGGTGTCGCCGTCTTAACTGCAGCCGCGTGTCTGATGCTGCGGGTGGGGCCCCGACCTTCCTGGGCCTTCGTTGGTCGGAAATGGGGCCGGGAAAGTGTCAGGTGGCCGGGGAGGCGCAGGGTGTCTCTGGACGAGCCGGAGCGACCTCACTGCACCCGCTCTTCCCCCGCACGTGGTCTCATGCCCTTCGGTTCACGGGTTTCCTTCCGGTTGACCTTTCGTCCAATTCACTTTCCAACAACACGACGGTCGGAGCCACTGGAGCGCCAGGCCGGCCCAGCCCCGTGGGTGGTTGCGTCGTCACTGGGCGAGTCTGCGGTGGTGACGCTTCAGGAGGGAGTGAGCGTGGGGACCGTCGCCACCCGCACCGCGTGCGTCTCTGCGGCGGCCGCAGAGCAGCGGGACGGACTCCGGGCCGCCCGCCTCACAGCCTTGCGGGACGGCGCTGTGTCGGAAGGCGGAAACTGGGGAAAATTCCGAAGGTTTTCGTACCAGGAAAATACATGAGTGACTTCCAAAACTCACGGCTTCTCCATTTTCTGATTATTGTCGTGTTTATGTTTGTGTGTACATGACGCTTGGGAGTTTCTCCGTGGGTTTCCTTTCTCACAACGTAAACCCCGTGGATGGAGAACACACACCCGAGGTCTGCGGCCCGCCGGTGCTACTGCTGCGCCCTCGCGGGGCTTCTCCTGAGCGGCTCTGCCCGCACCCCTGTCCTTGCCCGCACCCCTGCCCTCACCCGCACCCCCGCCCTCGCCCGCACCCC
>PVIW01003965.1:79654-92041 GCA_004026585.1 Noctilio leporinus | reverse complement strand
TCCACACCGCGGAGCCGCCGCCTGTCTCAGCCCCGCTGTGTGCACCCCCCACCCCAGGAAGCCCCGGAGGGTCCTCACCCAGATGCCGTGCCTCTGCCTGGTGATGCCCCAGCCCCAGCAAGGCTCTGACCGGAGCCCTGGGCTCGGCGACCCTCCTGGACGGCACTGGTGCCGCTGCTGCCAGGTCACAGCCCTGGGGACGGGACCCTCAGCGCCGTGGTTGCTCCTTCGCCCGCAGGCGAGGCCAGGGGGGCTGTTGGAGCTTACCAGAGGGTCTTACCTTCTCTGAAGAAGCCTTTCTCCTGCTGCGGCAGAGGAGCCTGGAGCCACTGTCCGCAGAGGACTTGAGGACAGGCGCTGACTTACTGGAGCTCCGTTGCTTGTGACGCGGCGTCTCCAGCGTCACTTACTTCCAGGAGGGGGAGAGGGAGCGGGTCGGTCACTCGTGGGCGCGGCTGCCGCAGACCCCACGCCAGCGAACAGGGGTGTCCACCCTATGTCTCCGTGACAGGAGTGAGCAGGAATCTACCTCAAGGATCATAGTTTAAAAACTCAAAATACTTGAAGCATTTTGAGTTTTATTTAATTAACGACATACACTTTTTATTGTTCTTGTTTAATCGACTTTAAAAGGGGGAAATATCTCAAAAGTATTCTCTTAAATGGGACCTTTATGTGGAAGTGCAAAACCTCGTTCAGTAAATGGTTTATTTTATAAATCTGTTCAACACGTACCCACACAACAATACATACAAATGGGCCTGATTATATAAATTCCGCTCCACATAAAATTAAGGTATTACAAAAACATTTTTTTTCTGGCAGATACTGTATAAATGGGATAAAACTATTATGTTATACTCGTATAATTATGTTTTCCATTTACACATATGACAAGCATAGAGTAGGAAAAAAATTAGTCCTAAATTTAGACATTCACTTTGACTTCGTGAGAATCTTCCAGATGTTTCATTTCCATACGCTCGTGTATGTTTCACATACTGGGAAATGAGCACTTGCACGTGGACCTTGTGCTGTACGCATGTTACCGTGCGGCTCTGAGCCAGGGTGGCCCCCACTTCAGGGCTGGAGGTCCGAGAGACGGGGTGGGGTGGGGGTGACCCGCGTCCTGTCGTGAGGACGGGGCTCAGGGCCCGGCACCCAGTGCGCTGTCCTTGACGCCACACGCCCTGCTGCAGAGAGGTCACCCCCATCCTCGGAGGAAGATGGTGATACCCTGGGAGAAGGTGCCTTGGCCTCTGCGCTGGGGCCTGGACTGCCGCTGTGGCACCGGGTCCGTGCGGGTCAGGAGCTGCTCCGGGCCTTCTCCCGCCCGCCCGCCCTCGCCCGCTGGCCCCAGGCTCACCCAGGCAAGCGGCTCGCCCTCCGCCTGGCCTCCCGGGAGCTTCACGCACCCCCGTGGCCTCAGGTTCCTCCCCTCTCGCTCCCAGCTGGTGTCCCCGGCATCTTCACACGGAGCGCGAGACCCTCCCTCCCGCTGGTGACAGGCGACGGGGACAGCAGACGTGTGTGTGGTCACCCTTGGCGGGGGACATGGGTGATGCCTGGTGAGCGTGTCCAGACTCACTTTCCCTAAGTCACAAAATGCCCATCGTCGTCCGCAGTCCGGAAACCGGGCTCTGGCGCGTCAAGGTCCCAAGTGCGCGTCGCTGGGTCGCGGGCGGGAGCTGGGGTTCCAGAGCCGCCGGTGCCGCGTCTGCTGCGGAGCAGCCGGCGGCCCACCTCCCGCGGGGCTGGCCCGTGAGGGGCGTCACCGCAGAACCTGGACCCCACGGAACCTGCCCTCGGACGCGGGAGACACGAGGTAACACTTGCCCTGAGCGTTTTCGTGGAAACCTGTGCACCTGGGCCTCGCTGGGCCAAGGTGTCTTGAGAAACAAGGAAAAGTTACATACGAGCACGTGTCTGTTTCCCGAGGGTCCAGGCAGCGGCCCTGCAGTTACTAATGTCCCCTCGGTCCCCGTCTTCGTGGGGACCCCGGCGATTCCTCTGGGCCGCGTTGGAGCCGGCGGGACGGGCGCCTCTGCCCGGACGGGCCGTGCGAACTCGGACGGCCCCTTCACTGACCGGTGCCCGGAGTCCCGAAGGCAAAACCAGGCTCCCCTCCCTCTTTCGCCGCCACCGTAACTGACACGCAACACGGGCTTCATCACCGTTTTGACGTGACCCCACGTGTTCGTACGGGAAGGGCTTCCAACAGTGACGTTCACGTCACCCTTTCACACCGGACCTGCGCGGACTGTGACCCCCTCCTGTGCGCGTGAGGGAGGCGGGAGCGGCCCTGACACGCGTTGGTCAGCCCGGCAGCCCGTCGGGGGAGGCGGGGTGGGTGTGGCGCGGAGGCCGGGCCGCCGCAGGGGCTGCTCGTTCCAACGCGCTGGGCGGGGTGACCGCCGTGACCCTCGGGTGCCGAGAGGCGCCTGGCACAGGTGCCCGTCACGCAGGGTGGACGGTCACCCCCAGGAGGCGTGGGTGTCCACGGGGTGGGGAACTGGGGCTCCTATCCCGCGTTCAGGTGGAGGTGCACGTGCCTTCACTGTCCCTCGGGCAAGGGGACCCCTGTTCTGCCACGTGAGCCTGCCAGTCCCGTGATGCCCCGTGTGCAGTCCCGGACCCCCGTCTACGGAGGCTTGAAGTCGTGGCTCGGAGAGGAAGGAACGCCAGTGACCAGGAGGCGCGGACGTGCCGTCCAGGGTGA
Organism: Noctilio leporinus; assembly: GCA_004026585.1. Lineage (NCBI taxonomy): Eukaryota > Metazoa > Chordata > Mammalia > Chiroptera > Noctilionidae > Noctilio > Noctilio leporinus. The sequence continues at coordinate 89,322 of PVIW01003965.1, read as the reverse complement.
AGGACAGGAAGGTGCCCCTCCGCTGTCCCACGGCCGCACGTCCCGGGGACCGGGGGTGACAAAGTGGTACGAGGGGCACCGTGTTCACTGAATCAGGATCTTCCCGGGGTCGCTGCCTCCACCTGCGGAGGGAAACGCCTGGGCGGGGCTGCGGCCGTCACGCCGTCACCCATCGGTGGGACCACGGTTCCCGGCGTGAAGGGAGTGGCGGCCACAGGCCCCGCGATGGGGCCCGAGGGTTTGGTCCGGGCCCAGCGCCGTCCGCCCGCGTCCGCAGAAGACGCCGGGTCAGCGCAGCCGAGGGTGGCGGGGCCGCACCCGCCCAGCTGCGCCGCCGTCCGCGCGGAGGAAGGAACGGGCGCCCGCGGGAGCCGCCCGACGCCCCGGCTCCTCCAAGTCGCCGCACTGCGCCCCCTGGCGGTAGAGCTGCCGCGAGTCCCGTCGTTCCCCCCGAAGTCCGGCTCCTCCGAGGGCCCCGCGCCGGGGGCGCCCCGGCGGGCCTACCTCTGGCGACACTCGTGCCGCGTGCACGTGGCCTGCCTCTCGATGCGCCAGGTGCCCTGCTCGTAGGTGCAGTGGCACACGGTGCAGTCGTCCGTCTGCACTTCCCTCCCGGCGGGGATGACCGTCGTCTCCGCGAAGCAGTTGGGACCTGCAAAGACACAGGGTCTCAGGAAGGGCGCGGTCCCCGCCCGCTTTCCCACGCGGTCCCCGCGCTGCTGGGAATCCTGCGCTTGCCAGGCTGTCGCTGTCACTCACTGAGCCTCCGACGTCGGCTGCCACGGGAGTGAATGAACCCTAAACGTTCCTAGGAACAAACCACATTGTGAGTTGCAAAGAGCCGGCCTGGTTCCTCACAGCCCTTTGGGGGGCACTTTAAATCAGCTGCTTGAACTGACCTGTGACCTGTGTCTGTCCACAGCCCGTAGGGTCTTGCCCGCCCAGGACAGGCCCTGGGGGCCCCTGACGCCCGGCCCCCATCCCAGAGCGTCTGACCCGCCGTTTTGATGATTTGCTCTGGTGCCAGGTGCCGGGGTGCCCACAGGTTGAGGGGCCCTGCCTGGCCTCCCGACCCCCAGCCAACACCAGCTGCCCCCCTCTCCTGCGGCCCCGGCGCCACGGCACACGTGGCCTGAGGCCAAGGTCGGGGACACGAGGACTGTAGCGCCACCGAGGTTCCCAATGCACTGAAACACGGTTTGTGCTGCCGCCCACACGGGTTCAGGTGTGAACCACGGCCCTGACCCCCAAAGCAAACAAACACCCGTCTGCACACGGTGCCCAGACCCCCGCTCTCCCGCCCTTTGCTGGTCGTGCCGAGAACCCCGCCTTGGCCTTCCCTTGACCTTGGGGTCTCCCCTCACTCCCGGGCGCTGACGTCTCCTGGCCACTGACTGTCCCGCTGAGCAGCGTTGGGAAAACAAAGCAAGAAAACGGGAGCAGAGCGTGGCCGGCCCCTTCGCGCGGCGCAGGCGGAGCCCAGAGGCAGGCGGGGTAACTCCCCGGGCAAGTGTGTGGGTCCCCCGGCCCCGCCTCCCAGTGCCCGTCACCCAAATGCTCCCCAACAGCACCCTCAGCCGCAGGTCGGCTTTCACGGACCTGGATTAGACCACCAGGCACGTCGGCGCCCCGCACGTGACCTGCCCTTCCCGGGAGGGACCCCTCGTTTCCCTCCGGGTCCTGCTTGTTTGTCCTCCTGCCCCGGGTCCCAGCAGCGGGACGTTGAGGCTGAGCGTGTTCAGGCCAGAAACTGTGAGACCCCAGGGACCCCAGGTCTGCTCAACAGACAGGTGGGAACATTGACACCCTCTCCAGCGAGTCCCACTGGGGACACTAGACGTGTGGGAAACGGGTGTCGGTCTCCTCAGCAGCTGCTAACTGCCCAGGGGTCCCTGTCCAAGGCCAGTGCGGACACCCAGAGGAGCAAGGCGCCCACTCTTGGGGCAGCAAGGAGCGTGCAAACATGTCCCTGGCGTCCCCAGGACTCGGCCCAGGCCACAGACCCTGCCGCCACCTCCCCGTTTCCTCGCCTGGGATGCCCCCCTCTGACCATTTTCACTTCTGAGCCCCCGGATGTCGCCATCCTGGCCCGCTTCTGTCCCCACACGTAAGGCACAAACATGCGAGTACATGGGAGGATGCTGGCATTGTCACAGTCTAAGTGACATCACCTCAGCGGAGCTCAGCCTCGTCCAGAGAGAAGCCGGGGCAGCTCCGAGGAGGGGCCGCTGTCCGCGTCCCACCCACTTATCTAAAGCGCCACCAGTGAGAACACGACCGACATCCGTGATAGTGACGAGAGGCGTGACTCAGAAACAAGGGAACAGACCGTGGGGACATGGGCAGCGGAGACAAGAGACGGACTTGCCCTCGGGGTCCGGGGCCACAGGCGCCCCACGCTGGCCCAGCCGCACCCAGCGCCCGGCGGGGCCGCAACACGGGTCCCATTAGACACACGGAAGCCAGGGGTGATCACCGCGTGATCACCGCAGAAGGGCAGACGCTGGTCTAGCTTTGGAGCCAATGGAAGGAGACGTTCAATAAAATGCGAAAGAAACGCAGGAGAAAAGGAAAACCTGCCTCCCTGCGACCGGACACTGAACCCACCATGACGAAACACACGCTGTTTAAACCACATTCCCGAATGGCAGCCCAGGCTCGGGGGGAGGGGGCTCAGAGGGGGGACAGTGTCTGGGGGAGGGTGCAGGCCCCCCAGAAACCGTGTCTAAAGACGATTACAACAGAGGCTTAAATAGAAGCCCTGGTGCACCCCGCTCCTGCCGCCTCCCCTCTCGCCGGGAGGCGACCCTCCAGCAGGAAGCCCCGCGGCCCTGCCTGCGTGGGGCAGGCGGCTCAGGGTCTGTGACCCGGCCCACCCGGCACAGGCTGTGGGCGCAGCCGCCCTGAGGCGCCCGTGGAAGCGCCTCCCGCAGGGGCAGCCCTGGCGCGGGAGGCGGACGGCGGTGAGGGCTGCGCCCCTGAAGCGCCTCCGCCGCCGCAATTGAGTTGTTTCCCGCTCGCAGCCGCGTCTGTATTCGCACCCGTCGCGCCGCGTGGACAGGTGTGACGGCTGCAGACACGGCTGTCAGGAAGAGGGAGGAGGGGGAGGATCTTAAATAGGATAAAAGCCGAGGCCTGTCAGGTAGCAGCTCTCGGCTCTGATGCTGGACCTGCTGTTGGCGAACCCCGGGGGGTTTCCAAAGACGCACCTCACTGAGGATAAAGAAAATGTGAGCTTTGTGGAGAGCAGCACGGACCCCCGCTGCTGGGCGGCTCTGGCCCGGCGCCCGCAGCCGGTGGGGAAGGACAGGCCTGCTGGTCCGGAGGGACCAGGGACACGCAGACCCTGTTGGGACACGGCCGCCGCCTGGAGCCAGTCGGAGGACAGAGCAGCGCCCGTTGGCAGCCGGGGGCCCCGTTGGCACCGCGTTGGCAGCCGGGCCTGGCTGACAGTCAGCGTCCTGGCCACGGGCAGGTGGCAGGCGGCACCGGCAGGAGACAGAGGACCCCACAAGGCCTCCCTCGCTCAGGGGCAGAATGTGGGGGACACCTGGAGGACCAGGGCTTGGGGGTTAAAAGTAAAACTATTCCGCATTTCTCATGTGACCCACCGGACAACTGTGACCGCAGAGATGGCCCAGGAGAGACCTCAACGCAGGGCGCAGCCGCGCGTCTGGTGTCACCGACAGGCCGCTGTGCCTAACGTGGTCCCTGCGCGCAGAAGGGCCCGGGCCTGCAGCTGCCACCGGACAGCCGGCTTCCGAAACTGGGGTGCCAGGCGGGACCTCCCCGTGGTGGAGGGGAGACATCGTCGCTGCCCTAGCTGGCCCGGCGCGTGCACCCCGAACCTCACCCCTGGGCAGTCACCGCCGCTTAGGACAGTGAAACAGCGCAAGTGACCACACGACAGACGCGCCGGGACTTGAATTGCGCTGCGCGGGGAGCGCGGCTGCTGCGCCTGGCGGGGCCCTGGGCGCGCGCGCGGGGCCGGGGGATCGGGGTTGCTGGGGGGAAACCCGGGGGGACACCGGCGGCGGAGAGGGGACGGGGCCGCCCGCAGGACAGGGCGCTGCGCTAAGTGCGGGGATGAGCGGATTCTTCCTGCGGCCGCGCGGGGCCGCGTGACTCACCGGCGGGAAGGGCGGGTCCAGCCGGGCACCGCGGCGGAGCGCGGTCCGAGCCCCGGAGGCCGTGGGCGTCCGACCGCCCCGCTAGAACCGGGAACCCGCCCGCAGCGCCCAGCGAGACCGAGCCGGCCCCGGCCGAGCTCAGGGGGCCCTGGCGTGTCCCCCGGCCCGGGCGCCTCCCGCTCCGGCGCCTGCACAGGCCCGTGGCCGCGGGTGGGCGGCCCTGTGGACTCTGCGCCCCGCCGGCCCCGCGCCGCGCTCATGTCACCCAAGTCCCGCAGGTCACGGGGAGGCGGGTCCGCTGAGCCTGCAGCTCCAGGGCGCCACCAGCAGGTGGCGCCGCCGCCCAGGAGGGTCCCGCGGGTGCGGTGGGCAGCGGGGGTGCGGGGGTGGGAGTCGCGGTCCCCGGGAGGCGCGTGCGGGGCCTGTGCTGCGCCCGACCCGCAGCAGGAGGCTGAGGCAGAGGCAGCAGGGACTCAGGCGCGGAGAGGGTGACGTTGGGGGCGCAGGTCCCCAGCCCCACACCAGGGGCCCCGGCCGCGTGGACGGGCCCAGCGCTGCGCGGCCAGGTTCCCACGTGAGCTTCCCTCCTGCGTGGGAACCAGACGCCGGATTCGCGCGTCTGTCACCCCCAGGTTGGCTCCCAGCAGCCGTAAGGACTGAGTCGAGTGCGCAGCCCGTTCCTCACGCGAGTGACCCTCCGCTCAGACCACCTGCCGGGCTCCCTCCGCAGCAGCGCCTGCCGACGGCGTTTGGGGTCACCCGCAGTCAGACCTCGCCGCCAGGTTAACACCCCGACTTTCACTTGGTCCCCTCGTCACCTCTCCGCGTGAAGGAAGCAGCCGCTGGAAACTAAAATAAAAGAAGGTACAGCGGGTGTGGCTGTTGGTTTGTTTTTTAAAGATTTTATGTATTTTTAGAGAGGGGGGAAGGGAGGGAGAGGAACATCCTCCGGCGGTTGCCTCTTTCTCGCCCCCAACTGAGAGCCTGGCCCGCAACCCAGGCTGTGCCGGGACTGGGAACTGAACCTGCGACCCTGAGGTTCACAGTCCGGCCTTCAACCCACTGAGCCACCAGCCAGGGCCAGAGCAGGAGGCGAGGCCCTCATCCTGGGGCGCAGCCTGGAGCCCCCCGCCCCCGGTGAGGAGGCCTGAAGGGGCAACAGTCGGCCGAATTTACAGATGCATCTTGTGAGACTCGCCCCCAGCCCCTGCACTTAGGACGAGAAGCATCTCACATTCACGCAGCCTTTGACCCTCAGGAAAGTCACTTGGTGACCAGAGGACAATCCTGCTCTGGCTGCCTCTCCGGCCCCGGTGGCAGGGCTGGGGGAGCGTCCTGCACCCCAGGTGCAGCCCGGTCGGTCATCTGAGACTTGCTTTCCCACCCAAAGGCTTTGACTTCCCCACCATGACTCCGTGGTGGTGACTTCTGCAAGGGTTCCCGAGAGCTTGTTTATTATGAGGATTAAAGGGAACATTCCCTTGGACCTCAGAAAAAGGAGTAAATACGTACTACTTCGGTCCTTCGAAGGAGCATGTTTTCTTGGCTTATTAACACCCCCCCACCCCCCACCCCACCCCCCCACCCCCATGGATCACAGCAGGGATTCAACCCCCCCTAAAAACAAATGGTTTGCATTTGTGTTGTACGTGCAAAACAAAATGTGCATTTCATCTCTAACAAGGGGACAGGACCTGCAGGGGGTCGTACCCTTGCCACTGGATTTATCTTTTTCCCTCTGTCCACTCAAATTGCATCACATTTCCATTTTAAATGTCTTCATCATCCGTATCTTGTGTGAGGCTGGTCAAGCCTTTTTGAACCCAAGTAGGTTCCATGGAGAAAACTTATTTACATGCAGTTGTTGACTTTGATCTTCAAAGGCTGGCCCGAATACCAGTGACTCCCTGAGCAAGTGTCCAGCTCTAAACCCTTGTCCAGGACTGTCCACCCCCACACCCCACACTGCCAGTGAAGAGAAGGGTCACTCTTTGTCTTTGGTAAGAGAGACCCCAAAGCCCTTCATGTGTCCTGGGGACACCCTTGCCCCTACGACATGCGGAACGCACAAGTGAGGTTGCCATTGGTTTCCTGGCATTTAAGGACAGTTTTTGCAAGAGATTGATGCCTTTCCAGCAAATAATCTAAAAATGCCAAAATTTAATTAAGCTTGATTATACCAGGCAATTGGGGAAGGCTTCGCTGGCCCTGGCTGCTGAGTTTCCCGGAGCTCCGGTATTTAAACACACCCTCATTGGCTGTCACAGCTGCAGTTCTTAATTCAAAGTCCTCGCGTCCCACTGGAATATGGTTAATACAAATGTTTGAAAAGAACTGGGTCATTTTCGCTAAGGTTCTCAATTCACTTCAAGAGCCGCCATGGATTGTCTGTAAAACCAATTTTTAATGCCACACAAAGCAAACGACTTAGACTTCAAACGCTAAGATTTCAAGTAATTATTGGCTATCTTTGGCCGTACACTGTGCACAGATTCCCATGTCGCTTGAGATTTTGTTCAAGGGCAGAAAGAAGGCGATGTGACCTGTAGCCCGACTTTTCTCTGCGAAGATGATTTCATTTCTGTGCCAGCATTGGCACCTTCTGCACATGCCTAAGTAAAAGGTTCAACTAAAAGTCACAGTTGAAAACACGTACGTGTAAAAACATTCATGAAAGCCATCAACCCACACATTTCTATCTTCGCTTATTTTCCTTCCATTTTCTTTTTACCAGTTTGGTTTTATAGATGTAAGTGCAATCCTTGAAACCTTTGGAGAAAAGGTTCTGTCCGTATGGAATGCGATGGCTGAACGCCAGGTTGGGTTAATCCAGGAACGTGTCGGAGATTTTGGCTAAACTCAGAATGCAAACCAGTGACCTCGCTGGGTCCCTCCCTCCAGCTCCTTCAGAAACAATTCGAATCATCTTCAGTTTCCTACGTGAGGAATCGGTCACCCAGGCATTGCAGCGGCTTCAACTTTATTGCTCCTTCTGATTAGAAAAGAATGGTCGTTAAAACAAATTTTTAAAAAAATATGTTAAGAATAATTAAAATATTAGTAACTTTCCAAGACAGTCAATAGCAGTAGTTTGTGTCTGTTCTTCCAGTGATCATTAATAATTGAAGAGCCTATTTTAATATGTTTCTAATTAATGGTTCCTACTGTGTATGAAAACTGATGATATTTTTGTAGTAACTTAGTGAACTCTCATTAGGTCTAAAATAGTTTATCTATAGCCTCTTTGAATTTTCTGCATCTTGTCTTCCGTGGATGAAACTTTCTCCATCTTCAAATTGTTATTTCTTTTATCTTTACTACTTATCTTGTTATATTTATGAGGACTTAATAAAATGGTGAATTTAAAAAATGGTAAGAATGGTTATTCTCTTCTTTTCCTTGAAGAGAATGTGTACCGTGTTTCTCCTTTCGGTGTATTTGGTTTAGGTTTTGTTTGTCTTCATACCCCACTGAGATTCGCAAACGTCGTTTTTCTTCTTATTTACGATGAATTTTTCGTTCCTAGTCATGAAGGAGGGTGGAATTTTGTCAACTATGTCTTTTGAATACTTGGAAGAAGCCACACATTTTCCTATGTAATAGGTCTGGGCGACCAAGACTCAACTGGGTGTCCTGCCCGGCACATCCCTGATGTCATGGGCACTTTTGTTTCACATCCGTGGATTTGGTGGATGGTATTTTACATGCTGGTTGTTTCATGCAGGTGTGTGAGACACGGCTACAGACACTGTCTTTTTGCAAGACTTTTATCCTTCTTTTGGCCTACAGAGAGTTGGGAGAGCTGTAGCCCTTATTCCAAAAGAAATATAAGGGACTCCATCCAGTTCCTTGAAGCTTGACAAACAATCTGGGCCCGTTTTGCGAGCAGATTTTTAAAAACTTTAACTCTACAAAGACGTTTTTTTCTTGAACCGATTTTGGACATTTATAACTCTCAAAAAGTGTTTCTTTCACTTGGGTGTCCATGTGTCTTGCACAACGGTCTCCATTTTACGGGATTTTAGTTGTCATCGTAGCTGGCCCTCAGATCTCTTTTCCCTCGTAAGGTGGCTCACTTGTGTCCTTTCCCTCATTTCATGCTCACTCTTGTGAGTCTTGTGTCATTTTTCCCTCTGGGACTCTCTGTCCCTGACTTTGGACATGTTGCCAGGCAGGGGCTCGAGCTCCCTCCACCGGGTGCCGCGGGCTGAACGCGACTGTGTCACTGCAACTGCCCACGTGGAGCCAGGGCTCCCGGAACCCAGTCCTGGGAGACGGACGGGCCTCCCTCCAGCTCCCTGCCCCCAGCTGTCCCCGGGGCCACCCAGCCCCGGACACTGTGCAGAGTCTCAGCTGCAGAAAACACAACCCTGCTTCTCACCACCTGCCCCGCCGACCCCCACCCTTCTCAGCGGACACCTGCCTAGTGGGGTGGCAGCTAAACCCGCTGCAGTGACCCCACGCGCTCCTGCGCAGCACGGCCCCCGAGGTCCTGCTGCCCCAGGACCTTGTGACGGCAAGTGTCGCTGCTGCCCAGCCTCCGGCCGCAGGGTTTCCAGCCCGGGACCTTCTGGTCCTCGGCTGCAGTTCCGGGGGTGTCCGTGTCCACGAAACACTCAGTGGGCTCCTGGGCCGTCACTCTGGGGCTCCGTGGAGATCCGGGGCTCTGGTCAGTGACAGAGGAGAGCTCAGTGGTGACTGGGCAGCGCATTGTCACCAAGCTAATGACACTGGAGGAATATTGACACTACGGAGTTTCGTCTGAAGGGAGGTGCCCCCTCCCCCACACAGACACGCTTTTGTTCTGGAAAACGGATCCCGCTTTGCTGCGCGGCCCACGTGAGACGCGCAGGGACCTCCCTGCTCGCCCGGGCGGGACACGGGCCCTGAAGCTCCCATTCCTTTCCTCGCGCGCGGAGTTAGTGTTTCGGCCCCGTGGTAACCAGAACGGGTGTGTTCTCACCTGCCCAGGCCGCTAACCCGGGGAAGCCGCAGCCGACAGAGTGCGCAGCTCACCCGGCACTGGGACCCGCGGGGCCCAGGGGACGAGTCCTCTGACCTGCGGCGCTGTCACCCCCTCGGGCTCCTGCCAGGCTCACTGTGCCCCGTCCGCCCGTCACAGAGGACCCGTTGGCCTCACGGAAGAGGCTCCCGGCCTCCCGGGCACAGTGCCCGGCCCTCCTCCTGTGATGAGCTTGTTCAACAAGTCTCCCCGTGCTGCTCGGATTTCCTATTTGGCCGTGTTTCATCCTGTGGGTAGAACAGGACGGGAGGGTTGTTTTCACTCCGCAGAAGCACCGCCCTACCTGTGCCCACCCACCCCAGCCGCTGCTGGTCACGTCCCCGCCTCCTCGGCCTGCGTACGGTGGGTGCGGCACCCCCTTCAGGACTTTCTCTGCACAAGCTGCCACCTGCGCGTCCTCCCCTGCGGGCCCGGCACAATCCACCCAGACCCTGTCCCGGGAACCAGGTTCCCAGACGCCACATTCCCCCCCGCCCGGCACAATCCACCCAGACCCTGTCCCGGGAACCAGGTTC
>PVIW01003965.1:0-79554 GCA_004026585.1 Noctilio leporinus | reverse complement strand
CATGATGAACAGCGTCAGAGGTAAAACATCGAGGACAAGTTGGCTGGGACAGGGGCTGGCGCGGGACCCCCGTATGCAGGAGCCAGACGCAGCCTCCCCTGCGGAGGCAGAAGGACCTGCACGCTGGTGCGTCCGGCGCCACGAGCAGCCACGGCCTGGGCAGCTGGGCAGGGACAGCTTTCCAGGAAGTGAAATCGCGAAACAGAGGGAAATACTGCAAGTGTCACGTCGGGTCCACGCCAGCCCAGACCTGTCATGGGCCAAGCGGAATTCCTGGGGGGAGGGGGAGGTGCGTGGGCACCACTGTAAACCGTAAACGGGATGGTTACGTCTGGGAGTCCTGCTGGGTGTAGATGATTCTGCAATAAAAGCTTGATCAGAGTTTCGCGTACAAACTTCATTTTGAAGACGTTCTGAGGACAGCATGAGGGAAGGGTCGCCTTTTATCCTGGAAGCCTGAAGGGTTCAGGAATGACGGGGTGTCAGGGGGACTGTCCCAATGCCGCGTCCCGGAAGTCTCGCAGAGCAGAGGAGAGGCGTGGCGTGGTGTCCACGGGTGGCGTGGCATGGTGTCCACGGGCAGCGTGGCGTCCACGGGTGGCATGGCGTGGTGTCCACGGTCGACATGGCGTCCACGGGCGGCGTGGCGTCCACGGGCGGCGTGGTGTCCACGGGCCGCGTCGCAGAGAGAACAGGAGTTGAGCCAAGTAGCCCCCTAAGTGATAGTCACTGGGAGTAATGAATGCGATGGTAAGAACGGCAGGAAAAAAATAAGGCAACTCTGTTTTCAATGTAATTAAGTCCTAGAAAATCAATTTAATCACATACAGAGAAAAAAACCTTCCAGGTCATACTGTGGTCAAAACAGAAGGAAAGGCAACAAAGACTGGCCACCATGCCGGCCACCTGGGGAAATAGTTCAATATTAATAAAGCACGAAGATGGGCCAGACTCTTCTATGGAAACGAAGACACCAGTGCAGTGAAGACGGATAAAAATGAATTTAAAGCTGGCCAGCTTTGCTAACTATAAAAAAGCCACTTAAAACGGGATTACATGCACGGAAGTTCTGTAATGGACCCTCCACTGCATGCCCATAAAAGTGTCAGCAAGGACTGTAAAAAGCCAGGAATATTGAAAAGCACATAAAATCTAAACGTATGAAATGTAAGCCCTACTCCAAAGCGCAACCTTGATAGGAGTTACCTAATTGTGTTGGGAGAACGTCAAACAGAAAGCTAAACAAGAAATACTAAAAATACTTATCACGGGATTCAATGTTTGATTAAAACCTGGGAAGGCGGAAAGGGCGGGATGCCAACACCACGCACAATGTGTGTAAGACAGCGAGAAACGCCACGGTGGATCAGCTCTCTTTTCCTGAGCTGCTAACAATGAGCGTTTTACCTAAGGAAATACGCAGAATTCATGTAATACTACCTTCACCCCAAGGAGGTAACATGAGTGTGAAAATACACCATGCGTGTCAGGCTCTGCACGTCGGCTTTGGTTATAGGGCTTTTCCAACGTGCAGTGGGTAGTCAAAGCCTGTCTGGAAAGGAAAGAAGTGCCCTGAAGACTTTTCCAGGGTAACTGCTAAAATCCCCTAACGGATTTGTAGCGCGTAAAATATTGATAAGTAATATTTACTTTCATGAATCTCTAAACCGTGTAACCCTCGGTATGATGTCTTCTTTCAGCTAGAAATAACCATGCAACCGGTTTTCCTTTGGAACCTTGGTGGCCCCGTACGTGTGTTTCCAGGTGCCAACCTGCTGTGGATCTGCAGGTGCCGCACTTACAGGGACCCTGGGGTCCCCCAGGTGCGTGGCTGCACCTTGCCGCCCCGTGGACTACGGGCCCCACCCTGTAAAATTCACCAGTTGTCTACTGACGGCTTGATACATAATTCACTTTTCAAATGTCTAACCACTTATTTGCTTTTCTGGCTGCAAGATGTTGTGAGAGAGAATACGGAACGTGTTATAAAATGATAGCTGCACTCTGAACACCCGGCCGTGGTGGTGGGCAGAGAGGCGGATGGGCAGAGAGGCAGGGAGGTGGGAGGCGACCTCGGAAGCAGGCACACCGAGAGGTGGGCGGCCCGGCTCCCAGCATCAGCTGCGCAAGCGCATGGCGGCCACCCATGTCAGCGGCCAGCGGGACCCCGGAGGCTGGGGCTGCGGGCGCAGAGGCTGGGGCTGCAGGCGCGGAGGCTGGGGGCTGAGGGCACGGAGGCTGGGTGCTCCACACTGACAGCGACAGGCCGGGCGAGCAGAGGGTCCTGCCACTGCAGGAGGCCACCGACCATGCACAGAGTGGCCGCAGCCTCACGTCCAACATGCATCGTTTCTGAACACAAATCAGTAGCCACAAGAAGAAGCAACAGCACTGAGGTCTGCCCCACGCTGAAGGGAAAAGGCACAAGACATTGACTCTGAGAGGGGCTGCGTTGGATTCTACAAATTTGTTAACATAGTTGTTAAGGTGTGTATGAGGATTTTTAAAAATATGGTCTTAATGAGACTTAATGAGGGAGCATATAAGAGACCAAAAAAAAAAAAAAAAAAGAGAAAAATATACAAAATAATAGAGTGGAATTTCTACAGCTGAAAAGTCCAAAAGCTGAAATTAAAAAACAACAACAACAAAAAAGCCACAGCCCTGGCTGGTGGCTCAGTGGATAAGGCCCCGGCCTGAAAACCCAAAGGTCGCTGGTTCGATTCCCAGCCAGGGCACATAACCAGGTTGCAAGCCAGGTCTCCAGCCAGGTCCGTGGCTGGAGGCAGGTGAAAGGCAACCATACATTGCTGCTGCTCTCCGTTTCTTCCTCCCTCCCTTCCCCTCTCTAAAAATAATAAATAAAATCTTTTTCTTTTAAATCTCCAGATGAACTCAACATCAGATTAGAGAAAGCAGGAGAAAGAATCAGTGAACTTGAACATATATCTATACAAAGTCTCTAATAAACAGAGAGAAAAAAGACAAAAGAAAAAGGGACAGATCCTCAAAGACATGCTACAATGTAAGTTTGCACATGAGTACCGGGAATTCAACAATAAGAAAGTAAAAGAAACAAAAATAATGAAGAAATAATGACGGAAAATCTTGTAAAGTTGGTGTATTCAAGAATTAGGAAGATCTAAGATGAATAAACACACATCCAATGTATTTCAATATTAAAGCAACAATCAACTGGCAGGTGAAATTAATAAAACATTTCCATTTACTATTAGAACAAATAATACCAGGCATTGAATGAACAAAAGTTTATTGAGTCCTATGGAATAACAACTGTTAGACATCACTGAGAGAAATTAAAGACCTAAATAAATGGAGAGATATGTCATGTTCATGGATGGGAAGACCTACCTGTCTGGCTAAGATTTAATTGAGAAAATTCTCTCCCTCCAGATGCTGAACTATCTGGCAAAGGCGGAAAGTCTGTTCATGGAAGACATTCTTGTTTCTAAACACTGTTTTCATGCACTTGCTAAATATTGTCACAGGTACTATCTTTATAACATATAGTGACTTTCCTTACTACATGCATTATGAGACAAGATTCACCAAGTGAGTTTCTCTGTTTCTGGTTTTTTGAGTGGCTGCTAAATTTAGACATTGGAAAAAAATCACAGACCTTCCCAACGTTGTCATTTAGTTAAAGAGGTAACAATAAACAACGAGTTAAGAGGAAATACCTAGAGATCCAATAAAACATATGAATTCATTGTTCCTCCCCAGCGACAGAGTTTTTATTCTACTTGTTGAATACTGGGGTTGAAGATTTCTAATTGATGTTGAAGCAGGAAGCCAAAATAGAGTGAATCTATATCCAGAAAATAAGTCAAAACACCTTGTTAGGCACTTAGATTGATTCCAACTAGTTCTTCCAAGGTTTGACGATTTCTAAAGAAAACCCAGTTGGACAGGGGCACTGCTGTGAAGCTGAGAACTTGATCTAACCTTTACCTGAGGACGTGTTCATTTTTAGAGAGGGACGGGCAGACCGAGAGACATTGATGTGCAAGAGAAAATTTGATTGCGTCTTCTGTCAGTGCCCTGATGGGGGATCGAACCCGCAACCTTTTGGTGGACGGGACACTGTCCCCACCAACAGAGCTACCCAGCCAGGGCAAGCTGAATATTTTTTTTTATTATTATTCACAAAAAAGACACGCGTGTATGAATATTTGGAACTTTTCACAATTACAGCTTTCAAATTTATTTCTAGGATACCACAACTTGTTTGGAGGCAATTATGAACAACACCTATGTGCCCCACAATCGACCTGAAATGCATGTTTCCTCTACCCGCTTCTCAAGGTAGTGGGATCATGTCTTTATCGTGGAACCTTTGTCAAGGTTCCGCCTTGACAAAAAGTTACTCCCCGTCGTGGTCACAAACCGCGTGTACGTTCAACGCTGACTTTTTAAAAACGCATCTCCAACGGCATTAACAATGGCCTCGGATGTTTCACTGAGGGTGAAGTTAATTTCCGAGAGTGTTGTTTTGGTTTCAGGCAGGGCATTTGAAGACAACAACCTGACTTTGTTTTTGAAAAAGCGTCTCATTGATTTTCTATCTGAAGCCCATGAGAAACGGATACAAACTGTTCATTTTTCAGCCCAGTTTTCTTCTGTTGCTGTCACCAACAGTTAGTGACGCACGTCTTCCTTTTGTGCCAATACAAAAACAACTGCAACTGAGCGCGTGCTGAGTTAACTGGGAGGCAGGGGCCCTCCCTGAGACCTCACGGTCAGGTAGGCTCCAAATCCTATGTTTTTAGGAGATAAATGTATTCCGAGACTGTAGGGAGAAACGTGAGGCGCTTTTTGTAAGTAGTAATCAGATCTATTTGCTAAAGTGCTTCCTTTAAAATAAATACGCATATGTCTGTCCAGAAGGTATCCAGCCATAGACTATGAAAAGTAGGCGCATTTAGTGAAGAAGATACAAGAAACACTGTCCGTAGGACAATGACACCTCAGTCCCCTTCAGAGTAGGCACTTGGGACCTCACACTGTCCTCCCAATCGCCATCAGCCGCCCCTTCGTATTTTCCCCGAATCTCATCGATGGTCTGAAATCTCTTCCTTCCAAGAGCGATTTTAGTTTTGGGAAAAGCCAGACATCACGGGGCACCAAGTCTGGGCCGTAGGGGACTCAGTCACTTGGGTGACTTGGTATTTTGCCAAAAACTCTGCCCGAGACGTGATGCGTGAGCCGGCGTGTTGCTCTGACGACGCTGCCCGTCACCCGTCGCCCGAGGCTGTGGCCTCTGAGCCTCCTGAGGGTTTCCGAGGAGGAACGTTCCGGCTCAACGCAGAAGTGGCGCAGATTCGTTGCTCCACTCGCGCAGCCACGTTGAAGGCGACGGCCACACAGTACCCGGGCTCGCTTGACAGCGGCCACAGCCCCCACTGGCTGGTACAGTGGGTCGTCATTGTCCACACAGGCGCCTCCCAGCCCCCCTCCCTGGCTGCCGGGTTATAATCCACCGTGTTGATAATGTAGGGATTTTCCCGGACAGACCGAGCGTGTACACACACACACACACACACACACACACACACACACGTTTTTAAAGGAAGCCCATCCGCATCCTCTCCCATTGTATCTATTCCTCTTTCAAATGCAGGGAATGAGGCCCAGATGTGTCTGGGGATCCCTTTGGCGAGTCAGTAGCAACAGTGGGTGGGACCCGAGCCGGCCCCCCTCGCCCTGCTCCCTGCTGGCTCGGGGCCCCCAGGTCCCCAGGCTGGGTGTTCTGCCCTCGCCAGGGGAAGGGGCCGTGGGGCCCCCGCTCTGTGCACGCCTGGTGTTAAGTGCTGATCTGGTTAACATCCTGAATGACTGGCTCATAAAACCAGATGGAGCAAAACAAGGGAACACGGGTCTTCCCCGGAGCGAGAACCCTGCCCTGGCGGTGCCCCCAGACGGCTCGCGGCAGACGGGGTCCCAGACGGCCCTCCCTCCGGGGAGAGAGTCGCAGCTGTGCAGCCCTGAGCGGTGGCTCAGGCCACCCGGCCCCGTCCGGAAAGCACCTGTCTCTGAGTTTGGATCCCACCCTCTGAGCACGTCTGGGGGTGGTCCCGATGGGCCCCCATCCTGCATCTGCGCCTGCCTGTGCCCTGGTTTCCTCGCCACGGGGAGCCCCGCACAGCACACTCTGGGGCAGAGTCCGAAGTGGGGCCGGAGTTGCTCCAGCACCTGCTCCCTGCGCCCAACGTTACAGGAACCGGTCACAGCACAGGCCAAATAGACGCTCTTTCCAGAGGCCGACGGTCCCCGTATCGTCACAGATGCTCGATGCTCCTGTTGGGAGTCAGGGACTGGGTCCTGCCCCGCAGCAGCGCACTTGCAGGGGACACAGGCCGCGGTGGGGTGACGGCGTCCGTGCTGCAGGGGCGCCTCCTGGGGGAAGGGCCCATGGTAGCTGCCGTCCATCCCCCGTAAGACAAACCCAGGGGCTGGGCTCTGCTGGGGGTGCGGGGCGGGATGCGCCCCCATGGGCTGCGCGGTGCTGAGGCGCCGCTGCAAGTCTGCGCTGAGGACGTTCATTGGCTCGTCCTCCAGGGACGAGGGAGACTGGCCAGCAGCGCACACGGCCGTCTGCTTCAGCCGCCTCCCGCTGTCACCTGTGTCCCGGTGCAGGCGTCCCGTCCCCGGCTAGGCTGCAACTCAGGGCCGGCTGGCATGAGGAGCTTTGTTAATCTTGTGACAACCGTCTTCCCTGCCGCTGAGGACAGCGCCCGGGCAGATGTCCGCACCAACAGCACTGCAGGAGGAGCCCCGCACTACAGCCGAGGCCCCCAGGCTCTGCGCTGCTCCCGGGCTCTGTCGGGTGTCCGGAGAGGAACCTGCCCGCGGCCTCACTTTTAAGGATCCAGGTGGACGTGCAGCTCGGGAGGCCGGCGGCGGCAGACGTGTCCCGAGCCCGGGCGGCAGCAGGCGTGGTCCACCTACGGAAAGCCTGGGTGGCAGCAGGCGTGGTTCACCCACGGAAAGCCTGGGTGGCAGCAGGCGTGGTCCACCCACGGAAAGCCTGGGCGCTGATGGAAGAGCGCAGCTGGCAGGCGGGGAAACTGACGTGGTGGGGACAGGCTCAGGGCGCACAGGGATTGCACCACAAAGACCCCCTGAGCCACAGAGCCGGCATCCCCCACTCACCCGCCGGGGGAACAGGGTAAGGTGACAGCCCGGACTCTCTGAAAGGAGGCGTCCATGCACCCGTGCCTTCCCATCCGGCCTCCGTCCTGCCCCTCCGGGTCCGGAGCCCAGGGTGACGGCGGGGTCAAGCAGGCAGCGTGGCTCCCGTGCCACCCTCCCTCCTGCCTGGTGGGTCCCCGCCCCGTTTCACCCGCCCCTCCCAGGACACAGGCCTCCTGGGTGCCCCCTTCTCACTCCCCACCTCACAGGCCCCACTGTCCCTCCACCTCCAGGCTGGGCCCATTCCAGCACCCACGGGCACCCCGCCCTCAGGGCCCCTGCGCAGCTGTGCCTGGCCGCCCACCGCACGGAAGCCAGGCTCCCCCGCCCATCGCCCGGGTCTCTCAGAGCCTCCTGTCATTTCTTCCCCCCAGCAGCCCTCAGGGCACCCCGCTGCTCAACCGTCACAAAACATCCGCAGAGGGCGCGTGTCTAACGTGTCTCTCGGACAGGCGCGCACGCACACGCCGACGCACACGCCCCACGAAGAGATCCAGCTGCCGTGTCAAACTCGCTGGCCTCCAGGCACCAGGAGCCCCGGCAGGGCGGCGCCGGGCGGTCGCACCCGGGATGCAGACACGCGTAACGCAGGGCAGCGCACACGCCAGGTGACGTTCCCGAGTCCGGTGCCTCACGTTCCAACAGGGCACCGCTCTGCGTACACTGACTCGGGGCTGACAGGTTCGTCCTAAGGCTCGAGACGTGGCGCTCGGGTGGAGCCGTGTGAAAGGCCGTGTGGCCGTGGGTCAGGAAGGCAGGCGTCTCCCCGGGAGTCGCTCTGAGGACACCCCAAAGGCAGACAAAGGCCTGGCGCACAGGGAGGTGTCCCGCCACCTGCTCCCGCTTTCCGCCCCCTCCTGCCGTCTGCGCCACCACGTAACCACGTAAAGGGGACGGGAGTGAGGATGGGAGTGAGGACAGGAGTGGGGACAGGAGAGGGGACAGGAGCGGGGACAGGAGTGGGGACAGGAGTGAGGACAGGAGCTGGGACGGGCCAGGCCCCTGCGGTCCAGGAGCTCCTGAGGGCCGGGGTCATGACGTTGGTTCCTCTTTGTGTCCACAGGGAAGCCAGAATAACAGAAGCAGTGTGTGCGTGCCCTGCAGAGTGCACACTCACACACACTCTGACACACACACACACACTTACACACTCATACTCATGTACTTACATACACATACACTCTCACACTCACACACGCACACACACTGTCACACACACATACACACTCATACTCATGTACTTACATACACATACACTCTCACACTCTCACTTACACTCACACACACTGTCACACACACATACTTACACACACTCTCATACTCATGTACTTACACATGCACTCACACTTATACACACTCATGTACTCACATACACTCATGTGCTTACACACTGCCACACACACTTACACACTCACATGCCCTCTCATACTCACACACACACACTCACACACTCGCTCACATACTTACACACACACACCCCTGCAGACATCCAGAAAGGGAACCAAACGTTGGACGACGGAGCACAAGCGTGTGTGTAACACCACCAGCCGCACGACGCCGGCGTTGGAGAACCAGGCGAACAGCGAGTTCCGCCGTCCCCAGCCACGTCCCCGTGACTGGTCTGAGAGGAAAAGGCGCATCTGAACACGTTGCAGCCTATTCCAAATTTATCCCAAGCTCATGCCTGAAGCGGGAGGCCCATCTCTTGGGGTTTCTCTCCTGTCCTTGACCAACTACGGGCCCCGCTGGGGGGCTGCCTCCCTGACCAGCGGGTCCGGAGGGAAAGGCACCCACCCGAAGAGACTGGGGGCCCCTCTGCGCCTCCTCCTCTCTCGCCACGTGCTTTGTTGGACGTGTTGGAGTGGCTAAGTCACGTGCCAGATGCGTGCACGGCACAGATTTCCCGCCTACAGGTGGCTTCGCACTGCCTGGTGATTCCGCTTGGGGACCACGGCTCCAGCCCTGGGAAGGTCCAACATGAGGCCACAGACCTTCCCTGTGAGAAGGTCCCTCACACGGGTCCCACGCCCACACCCACACGCTTTCACGCCGGGTTCACTGCCTGTGATGCAACCATGATCTCGTCCCACTCTCTGAAATGCACGGAAGACAAAAGCCACCTTGTCTAGAACTCCTCCCTGTTTTCCGTAAAAGAGCTTCTCCTGACTTGAATTCACAGCATTTATCTTTAAAATGGTATTTTCATTCCCCTCCCCCCGAAAGGGCCACCTTCACCTCCCGTGGAAACAGCTGAGGAGCTCATCCCGCGGCAGGGACCCCTGCGGGGGACCCACAGCCGTTCTGCGGCCGAGCGAGCGTCCGGCCCTGCCCGCTGCGCCCTGGGGACGGGAGCCAGGCCGCGGCCACACGCACTTGCAGAACGAAGATGGTCCCATCTCTAACGTCCCCCATCTCAAAGATGGGGTGCCAGCGGGACCCCCGCCCCTGCGCAGCACCCTCCACCCGAGAAAACCCGGAATCATGGCCGGCCCGTGGCGCCCACCGTTCGCATCGCGGAGAAAAACGACAGGAAGTGGGGCTCCGAGTCCCACGCGGCCTCCACCTCCCGGAAGGAAAGGCCTGGGAGCCGGAGCCCAAGGCAGCCTGTTGCGTCCAGAGGCTCCCGGGCTGCGCACCTTTTCTCTGCGGCTGTTTCTCGGGCCCTTACACCTCTCCCGGGGTGACTGTTCTTACACAACCTCCTTCCTGCGCAGAAAAGCCCCGGTGGGGACAGGCCCGTGCTGCCCCCGGCCCCCAGGAGCCGCGCTGGCGAGGGCCTCGGCCGGGTCGTGGATGCTCGTAAAACCCTGGGCGACCACCGTGTCCAGCGTGCCCAGCGCAGGCCCCCGCCTGTAAGGCCACCCGCCCCGGGAACCCGTTCTTGCCAAGTGTCCCCCGAAGGCGTGACGCCCCGCACCCCGCCCTTCAGGTGGAAGGGGTGGTTCTCGTTGTTCAGAGGAGACACTTTGCCTGGGGAAATCGCGGCCCAGGACACCGGCCGTTTCTCGTCCCTGAGCCTCGAGGCTCTGACCCCGCGGGAGCCCCAGCGGGTCCCCCTCCTGCCGGACTGGCTCACGAGAACATTCCATTTTGTTTCCAAGTTCCACGTGCTCCCTAATGAAAAGCAAACGCACCCGGCCAGCGTGTTGGGTTTGCCTTGGAAAGACCGGAACTGCTTTGCGAGAACAGACAGAGTTCAATGAAAACCCGTGACTCTCCCCTGCGCTGGACACCGAACCTCTCCCGACGGACCCCCAGCCTGGGGGGCCGGCTGACACCAGCAAGAGGGCGCAGGTCCCGACGGGGCCCGGGGCCCTCGCCCCCGACACGCGCCCGCGGCTCAGCTTCCGGTGCCGGTGCCGGCCGGCCCCCCAGGGCAGCAGTGCGCCCCACGCCGGCCGGGGTCCCACGTACCGTTTTTGCAGATGGGGCAGCATTGGTCCGGCTCGTACACGGGGTCCACGCACTCCGTCTGGGGACAGGCGGACACGGAGCACAGCACCTCCCCGTTGGCCTCACAGCGGCAGCGCTCACAGGGGGACACCTGCAACACAAGCCGGCGGTCAGGAGCAGCCCCCGCGGCGTCCCCCAGCCCACCCACGCGGGCGCCCCTCCCCCCCGTGTGCCTCAGGTGGCATCTGGGCCGCTGTGCTCCAGGGCGAGGCGACCACGCCCAGGGCCCAGCTGGGAGGAGGCCGCAGCCTTGATCCGCTCCCCGGAACCCCAGCCCCGTCCTAGCCTTTCTTCTCCTGCAGAAAAGGGCCCGTGTGGGACGGAAGGTGGGGCAGCCGGGAGGGCGTCCGCTCCGATGGCCGCCCCTCTGGCTAACGCGCCCAGGAAGGCCTGTCCCTGCTGACCGGGTCTGGGCGGTGACGAGCAGCACGGACGCCGCTTTTCAGGTTTCAACCCAAGTCCCTCTTCAAGGTCCTGGCGCTGGACACGCCCCAGGGAGCCACTTAAGGACGGACGCCGCTCTGCCCTCCACCCGGTTCCGGGCCTCGGCGGGACGGACGCGCGGCCAGAGCCCTCCCTGGCCCGGCCTCTGCGGGGCCCGGGGACAGGCAGCCTCCCAACGACATTGCCACCGTCTTGTCACCAGATGGCGAGAGCGTCCTTCCCAGCTGCTGAGCCTGTCGCTGGGGCAGGATCACTCAGAGGGAAGCCACCCAGTCCCTTGGTTAACCGCTGGCTTCTGATGGCCTGGGGCCATGGGGTTTGGGGGCCGGAGGAAACCCCAGCCACACTTTTCCCGCCGTTAGACTCCGCTTCTTACGGGGTGACACCGGCCCCCGGGCCCGGTGAGCAGCCAAGAGCCCCCCCGCGGCCCAGGGCGGCGCTGAGCGGGGGTCTGTCTCCACAGACACGCCCTGGGCCGCCCTGCCCAGCTCTGGTGCCCCCAGGACGCGGCGGCGGGCGGGCAGACGCTGTCCCGGCTGCGCTCTCTGCTCCGCGGCTCCCGCTTCCTGACCTGAAACTGTCTCATCAAAGCTTCCCAAGGCATCTCAAAGCTCTGCCTCCAAAAGCAGAGGGTCCCCAAGGACAGGAGTCTCGGCCCAGCAGCCGCAGCTGCTCCCAGGCTCCCCGCCCGTGTGCTTCCTCCTCCCCTGGGGGCCAGCCCGGGGCACCCCACCCCTTCTACCCCTCGTGGAGAGGGGGGCTCCCAAGAAGCCTGGGCCCACGGCCCCCTCCCCACCCCCCCCAAGCTGCTGGCCGTGGGGTAAGAGGACCTGCGCTTCCTGTGTGCCCTTCCCCTCCCGAAGACTTCTTTGCTGTTCTCTTTGTCTCTTCATCCTCGTCAGATAATGGATTTGCACACAAAGGGACTTAATTAAGAACGTCCTCAGAAGCTGTCAGCCTCCAGCCTCAGGAAGAAAACAAGTCCACCCACCACAGCGGTGGACGGTGCCCCTGAGCTCTCCCGCACCCAGAGGGGAACTTG
The DNA here is from genome assembly GCA_004026585.1 of Noctilio leporinus. Taxonomy (NCBI): domain Eukaryota; kingdom Metazoa; phylum Chordata; class Mammalia; order Chiroptera; family Noctilionidae; genus Noctilio; species Noctilio leporinus. The sequence continues at coordinate 67,403 of PVIW01003965.1, read as the reverse complement.
ACTTCTTTGCAGCTTAGCCTGACGGAGGTACCCCCACCCCTGCACCCCTCTATTCACCCACAGATCCCCCTTGTGACTACTTCCCTCAGACTCCTGCCAGCTGCGCAGGGGCTCGCGTGGGGGACAGGGTCAGCAGGGGGTGCAGGTCAGATTTCCCTGGGGGACCAATAGCTGCATCACAGAGATGGCGGCCAGGGAGACCCCTGGGCTGGAGCTCAGGCCTGGCCAGCAGCCTGGAGACCTCCGGCCCCACGGAGAGCAGTCGGACCCCAGGCTCCACAGCATGCTGACCCCCAGCTGGGCACTGATTGTTTGTGTCTCCCCAAAGCCCACGTCGGAGTGACACCCCCAGTGCCGGTGGGGTGGGGAAGGCTGTCGGAGCCTGGTGGGGTCCCGGGAGGGCAGGGCCCTGCGCGCGGGGGGTCGAGCGCCCACTGAAAAGAGCAGGAGACGGGAGGTCCGTCCGCTCTCCCTCCCTCCACCACGAGAAGACAGGGAAACCGGAAGAGCACCGGACCTTGATCTGGGGCCTCCAGCCTCCAGAACGGCGACAGGTGGATTTCCGCTGTGGATGCCACTCGGTCTCCTTCGCCCTCTGCGACGGCCTGAGAGACTGAGATGCCACCCGCACCCCCCGCTGCAGCAGTCAGAGCGCGCGGGCCGCCCCACCACCCACCGCGCCTGCGGCCAGCAGCGCCGCACAGGGCAGGCATCTGCGGAGGGACAAGTGACCGCAGGCCACCTCGGCTGGCCCAGGGCTGGCCCGGGACACTGCACCCAAACCGGGAGGGCCCCTCTGCTCCCACCTCGGAAAGGGGAGCAATGCTGGGACTCGGGGAGGAGGGTAACTTGAACAGATATTTTTCTCATCCATAGATTCCTAAATTGATCCCTTAACAGAAGGCGTAGGATATCACTGGGCATATTCTTCTGAAACAGATTTGGGGAAGGAAAAGACAAACTCCTCATGTTTAAAAGAAAAGGAGCAAGACAAGCTCATTTCCTGGGCTCCCCGCCGGGCCGGGGGCCGGAGGGGACCCTGCGCAGCTGAGAGCCCACAGGGACACAGCTTATCCCTCAGGCACCAGTGGCCCTGCTCCTGCTGGCCCGGGACAGGCTTGGCCTGGTCAGGATCGTCTCCTTCCCACCCTTCCGGCCCTGACGCCGCTGCCCTGGGTCCCCACACCTGTCAGCGGTGGAGGAGTGTGGCCAGCGGCAGAGCCCGAGTTGTGACACGGCACGGAAGTGATCACGCAGCAGCTGGGACTCGCCCCGTCTGTGCCCTTCGTCTCGGGAGGCGAACACGCAGAGCCACCGTCACAGGAGGAGCTCGGGAGTGAACCGCAGGTGAGACACTGCTTGTCGTGTGGCTGTCAGCCGCTGGGACAGCAGGGCCCCTGCAGGACCGACGCCTCGCGCAGGGTGACGCTGCTGGTTGTCTCTGAGCCCCCGTTCCTCCGGGGGGGCCGTGTCATTGCACCCCGGCTCTGCGCCTCGTTGGGTGGGGCACGGGTGGCATGCAGCCGTCAGGGTCCCCTGCTGTGGCTTCTGCGACCACAGCCCCGGACACCAGCTCTCACTTTATGCCCAGTAATACCTGGTTTCTCCAAGAACATGTGGCAGTTGTACTTAAGGCATTTCCTGTCTGTTTGCTGATACGGCTCTCAACTCAACACTCAGCGCGAGATACTCCCGCCCCTGTGAAGCACAGAAACACGAGGCCCACCCCCAGGGAGCGCCACCACCATGGAGACCCCCTGGATTGAGTCTGCAGCCGGCTGTCAACACAGCACCCCTGACACAGGTCACAGGGCTGCCCTGCGGCCTGTGGGACTTCGGAGGGGTCCAGCCTCCACCCACCAGATGTCAGGAGCCCCCCACCCCAGTTACAACAACGAAAAATGTCCACACACTTTGTCCAATGCCCCAGGCTGGGCCGGGCTGGGCCCCACTTGAGAGCCACCGCTCTGTGGCTTCTGAACATGAGGTTTTGTCCCCTTCCTTCCTGTCCCTGTGACTTCACTTCTGGGGTCCAGTTCCTCTTCCCAACGTCACCCTGCGGGTTGTGTTCGTAAAGGGTTCTGGGGGTTCGCTCCCTGCGTTTGTGAAACATCCTTGCTCAGGCGCCTTCCGTCCGGAGAGACAGTTTGGCTGGGTACGTAAATCGGGGGACACGCAGTCTCCCTCTGTCCCTTGAAGACTTTCTTCTGTTGTTGGCGGTTCCCCCCTGCGGACAAGATGTCAGCCGGCCAGGTGCCCACCCTGGTGGAGGTAAAGTCCCTTCTCTCCGGGGGCTCCTACCGCTTTCACCCCACTGCTCAGCGGGGTCCCTGCGATGGGAGGTGCGGACGTGTCCATGCCGAGGCGCTGGGATTATGTAAACGGGACTCAGAAAAGCGCGGTCTTCCAGCTGGAGAGTCTGGGGTACTCCGTCCCCCCCATCCTCCACCTGCTCCTTCAGGATTCTAACCTGACTGCACTTCAGCTCTTTCCTCCCTGTCCTGCCTTTCACGGGACATCGACCCCTGGGCTCATCCTGGACCAGCTCTTCAAATCCACCTGCTGGTTCACTAAACCATCTGCCGTCACACCCTCCCGGTGAGCAGCCGTCCGAGGTCTGTGTGGCTCGTTCACGCAGTTCTCTCTGCTCCGCCCCAGGCGGCGAGGGTGTCGCTGTGCTAGGGGTCGGGCGTCCATGTCGTGCTTGTGCCTAATTTATGTGGACCTCACACCCCTTGCAGCTGCCTGTGGGGGATCTTTACGGCCAAGGGCGTTTGTTTCGTCAGGTACCGGCCTGAGACCCCTCGGAGAAGCATCGTGGGGGGCCTCACCCCCCGTGCCCATCACAGGCCACAGCCTGGCGGGGGCTCCACCGGTCCCGGCCCGGATGGAGCGGATTCTAACCTCCGCCTCTGGGGATGAATTTCTCTCACTTTTTTGGCCATTTCAGCTTTTTTTTTTTTTTTTTTAATTTTTAAAAAAGATTTTATTTATTATTTCCAGAGAGAGGGGATGGGAGAGAGGCAGAGAGGGAGAGAGACATCCATGTATGGTTGCTTTTCACCTGCCTCCAGCCACACACCTGGCTGGAGACCTGGTTTGCAACCTGGTTATGTGCCCTGGCTGGGGAATCGAACCAGTGACCTTTGGGTTCACAGGCCAGGACCTTATTCACTGTGCCACCAGCCAGGGATCATTTCAGCTTTTAAGAAGAAGAATTGTATCAGATACCCAGGATCTCAGGAATTTTGGACGCGGTGGGTTCTTCCATGATCAGACTTCCAGGTAAGGTGGGATCCAGTCCTGTTGACAGCAAACCCATCTTCCGCACGGGGGGCCATGTGCTGAGCCACCGGCCCCGGCGTGTCCCCTGCCTGGGCCTGTCCACCGGCCTGGGCTGCCGAGACAGCCCGAGGGCCAGGCATCCTCCTCGCCTGCGGATCCAAAAGGCACTCGGTGTCCTGGCTGTGCCCCAGGGCCCGACAGAAATAGAAGACCCGGCGGAGTCCAGCTGGCAGGGTGTCAGGCTGGGAACAGCCCGGCAGCAGGAGGGTGTCCAGCGACGTGGCCAGGGCCGGAGCGTGAAGGGTGGGGACAGGCCGCACGGGGCCCTCCCTGCAGCCAGCAATCACTCCCCTGGGGAGAAGAGGCTGTCGTCTCCCCAGAACCTGGCACGAGATTCCTCTGTCACTTTATAACCAACCCGAGAGCCCCCATGCCCTGCACCCCCTGGAGGTCACGGCCTGTTTCCTCTGGGGACCCACTGGGTTGTCACCGCATCTCCAGAACCCGGTCCAGGGCCTTGCAAATATGTATTCGGACAAGGTTTTGAATAAACAAATGCAAGAATGTGTTTAATTTGGAACGTGCCAGATTTGGAGATGCCATCTGAAGGGGCACTACTTACAGGGAAACACAACCCCAGCGAGCCGTCCCCTAAGGCTGGTGGCAGCGTGCAGGGCGGTGGCCGGGGACCGGCAGCCACGCTGCAGCGCACGGTGGCCTCTGTCAGGCGCACGCAAGCCCCGCGCCCGCACGTGCGCCCTGGCCCAGCCGCAGGCTTGTTCAGAGCTGTGCAGGTTCAAATTGCTTTCGTATGGACCTCACCTGCTCCTCAGGATGTGAGACCTAAGCAGGGTGCTCCTCCATTCTTACTCCCCCCAAATAAGGAGGTTCTGAGAATCGTCCAGGGCACGAGGGTGGAATCCAGCGAGGGCCCCACCGACGGCCCCACCAACCGCTGGCGTTAGAGGGCGAGGGCTGCGTCCTTGAAGCCCCACCAGCCGACTCCCCTCCCGGACCGCAGGGGTGGCCTTCACAGCGTGGGGCCTGGGGTCCCAAGCCTCTTCTGGCACCAGCTGGCTGCGTGGTTTTGAATTAAAGGGGACATTTCTCTCTGTGCAGAGACATGGTAGAGGCAGGTGGCTGGAGGACCCCTGGCAAATGGTGCCAAGCGGGGATGTGATCAGCTGGGGGGCAGGCGCCCCTGTAACGGGAACGCCGGGCTCAGCCGGGGCAGATGGCCACCACCTGGGCCACCTCCCACTTGCGCAGCCATTGGGCAATCTGGGTGTTGATGGGAACCTCATTTGTGAAATGTCCACACTCGTCAGATAAATGCCTCCTGCGCCGGGAGCCAAGCAGGGCAGGTTCCCGGCCAGAGCCGGGCTCTCCTTCCTCCCAGGGGCCGCCAGCCTCCAAGGTCTTGGCCGTGTCTGGCCCTCAGTGACCCATCCAGCGACCGCTGGCGCTGCCCCTCCCGGTGCCCTGGGGGCGCTCCAGGGACTAAAAGCTTCGGTTCCCACTACAACTCAACACTTTGAGGACACAGATATTTATTTCACCCTGGATGTCTGGAGTCAAGTATTCCGCGTACACTGATGCCTAACCGAACTGATCCAGCATTTCTTGGACACGATCGCGTCCACGTGTCCCCAGCCTGTGTGAGAGTCCCCTTCTCCAGCCACCAGGAAGCCTCCTGGCCGCCCACGGGCGCCGCTATGCGGTCACGCAGATGAGGCGGTGCGGTTGGAAGGCCACAGTCTCTGTCTGCCGGCCGGGCCAGGGCTCCCTTCCCAGCCCTGCTGCTGGCTGGCTCGGTGGCTGGGACCCAGTTCCTTCACTCGGGCGAACCTGAGCTCCTCTCCTTTGGGTCAAAGGAAACACCAACCCCTCAGTCGGTGGTGCGAATCGCCGGAAACAAGCGTAAAGCGCACGGGTGCTGAGTAGACACCGGTTCCTTCCTCCCCTGACGGAAGGTCGACCTGGTGGGGGGTTTACTCCACCTTACTCGCTGACACGGGGGGGCCGGGGGCGTGTGCACACAGCGTCCCCCACGCTGAGCGAGGGGCGCACGTGGCGGGTCCAGAGACCGTCCCAGGGGCCCCCAACTTCCCGGCTGTTGTCGGAACGCGAGAAGAGGCCGGTGCGGCGGGGGCACAGACCCCGACTGGCCTGATGGCAAGAACACCCGCTCCCCACGGCCCCGTCCGCCTGACCACGCGATGGTGCCCTTCTTGGGATCAACAAGTGGCAAACCCCCTGGGGGCATGAGGATATTAGTTGTGAGCCGCTTAGTGGGGTTCTGCAGGAGCCGTGAGGGAGCTTTCTGCACCCCTCTGGCTGAGGTCTCCAGCCTGTCAGAGACGGGATAAGGGGCCAGGGGCGACGGGGAGGCAGGTTTGAAGCGCAGAGGCCTGGGTGGAGAGGACGGCGCATGCCCGAGCACAGGGAGGCCCGAGAAGGCAGGGACCCAAGAGCACAGGGAAGCCCGAGCACAGGGAAGCCCGAGAAGGCAGGGACCCAAGAGCACAGGGAAGTCCGAGAAGGCAGGGACCCAAGAGCACAGGGAGGCCTGAGCACAGGGAAGCCCGAGCACAGGGAAGCCCGAGCACAGGGAAGCCCAAGAGGGCAGGGACCCAAGAGCACCCAGGCCCAGCTCGGGCCACCGCGGAACCTGGCACCCAACACCACCTCGCCTCTCTCGGGGCACGAGAACAGACCGAGCACCTGCGTGTCTCCCTTCTACTCCCTTCCCAGCGAGGGGACAGTGTCCCCAGCTTGACCCGAGCGGGCGTTTCAAACAGGACATGCATCTCCGCTCCATGTTCCACGCACCCCGGGCTGCGCAAGCCACAGGCTCCAGTTTCTCCCTCCGAAGCCCAAGGCCCCCGAGCAGGCGCGTGGACAGCGGCTGGGCCCTCACGCTCGGTTCTCCCTAGTTGCCCCCGCAGACCCGTGGGGCTGACCCTAGACCCTTCCCACACTGACCCTCCCGGCGCCACGAAGGAAGAAGCATCCTCTCCTGACGTGGAGGGAAACAAAAGTGCCCACAGGGACTGACTCCCACCCAGCCACAGTGAGTCCGGGAAATGCCTGGAACGGTCCCGATACAAACAGATGCGGGAGGCGCAGGCACAGAAGGAGAACCGGGGTGGCAGCGGCATTCCCGCCCGGGCGCCCCGACACGGACGTGGCAGTTTGGAGGCAGGTTGGGAAAGACGACACCGGAAGATGAAAGATGTAGTAAATACTGTGGAGGCTGGTTTACTGGTACTTTAATTCTACCCAGGGCTGTGATCTTTCCAGGCTGTGTTTTGCTGCTCTCACGTCCCGACTCCAGAGTGTGACGCTCATCCTGCTCGTGGGCTAGTTTTTGGAAACAGGAGTCAAGTAAGCGCCCCCTCCCTGTACCGCGTACCCCAGGGCCCTGGGGGTGAGTCACTAACAGAAGCGTGAGGTCGTCCTTCCAGTTGGGACCCAAGGTCTGCAGACACTCCTCCGTGGTACCCCACCCCCACACACCATGGGGCACGTCTATGAAATGACCGCAGCCCCACACGGTACAACAGCAGATGTTAACAATTAGAACCAACCACTTGCCTTTGATCTTAAAACACTTAGATTTTCACAGGACCCTAAATCGCAAGAGCATTGGTTTGTTGGGTCCGCGCCTGCCCCACGGAAGGCTTCACCCCTGCCACCCCATCTCGGTGCTTCCAAGCAGCACCCAGCACCCAGCAGATCCGGGAGGCGCCTGCCCCAGTCTGGGGGCATCAGGGAGCATTTTAAGGACAAGGGTCCTGGCTTCCTCCTGGGTGTGGCCACAGCCTGGTTCCCGAGTTTCACCTCAGTTTGCTTTGTTTCTCCAGGGCTGAAGCCATGAGCTGCGCGGATAAGCAGGCCCGGGTCAGCCCCCAGAGCCCAGGGGAGCTGGCCCCTGACCTCACAGGAGGGAGGAGGGAAACCCGGGGTGTGTGGGGGGGGTGGCAGTAGCAAAGTCAGCGTGGAAACTCCTGTCCCTGGACTCTAAAGCCCACGTTACTCCCACAGTTCACGAGCTGACAGCACCGCCCCTGGCCCGTTTCTAGTCCTCAAACACTGTGCGTGCACCCTCACCCTGGGGACACCCCGGGTCTGCACTGCTCGGGGCCCTGTCCCGGACACTCCCCAGGGTCCTCCCCGCCCATCCTTCCTGATCAGCTGGGGGCGAGTGGGGCGCTCTAGGCCCAGGATGATTTCCGCAGCTGAGGAAACCTCTGGCAGTCCAAGTCAGAGGCCAGGTCCACGTCCAGGCAGGCCACGCAGGGGTCGAACCTGCCTTGGGGGGTTGGAACCGATGACCAACGTGCAGGTGCCTCCCAGGCCGGCTGCCAGGGCATGTGCGTTGGGCAGCATCGCCGCCACCGGCACCGGGGCCTGGCCTTCTGGTTCGGGCAGCGTGCGGGGGGCGCATGGCTGCTGCCCAGGACACAAGCACCTGCTTCTGAATGACAGCGCCGGCACCATGCTCCTTACACAACTGTCTCGGTTTCCCCAGCTCCATAAAGCCGGGATGCTGGGTAACCTGTACGGCACGGCCTGGGGCGTACGTAACTCAGCCAGCGCAGGTTTGAGGGACACCCCGAAGCCGGCACACAGTGGGCCTTCAGGAGCGAGCCACTGGCCTTCGTAGGTTCACTGCTCCTCCGAGAAAAAACATCTTTTCACCCGTGGGCTGGCTCCTGGGCTTTGCCAGCCAACAAGCAAGCCTTGCCTTTTAATCTTCAGGATGTTAGCATGACACCCCACACAGAATCTAGGGAAAAGGCTTATTGATAGGAATCGTCTCCCTGGACTGGCTCAGAGCTTAAGCAGGTAACCCCAGGGTGGCAGGCGGATCACCCGGTGCCTGGAGACAGGTGGGCTTTTCCAAGTGAGCAGCGGCAGGTCCTCAGGCCGCAGGCCCTAGGGAACCCCTTCTGCAGGGAGCGGGAACGGCTGGGCCCCGGCCTGACTGCTGCAGGGGGGTTACCTCTGCACCTCACCAGATAGCGGGTTTGGGGGGCCCGGCGCAGGGCACCTCTGGGGGGCGGGGAGCGCCTCCACCCCGCCCAGGGCGCGCAGCCCGAAGGCGCCAAGGCGCGGGCCTCTTACCACGAACTCCTCCAGGGCCCGGTAGGCGCTGCCTCGGAACTCGCAGTAGTTCCTCTTCTCTTTGCACTGCGGGCAGCACTGGCTCGTGTCGACGTGGACGCAGCGCGGGTGCAGCCGCGGGCACTCGGGCTGCGCGCACAGCGGCCCCTCCTCGGTGCACAGGCAGGGGCAGGCGGCCGGGCCGGGCGCGAACTTCTCCCCGATGGCGTACACGAAGCCGCTCTCGTCCACGCAGCCCTTGCCGCGGTAGTCGGGGTACGCGTACTCCTCGGGGGGCTCGGTCGCGGGCGCAGCGTCCTGGGCGGCGGCGGCCGGGAGCTCCTCCTGCGGGGTGTCCCCGCGGGGCCGGACCTGCGGGTCCCCGGCCTTGGCGTCCGCGCCCTGGGCGGCCCAGGCCTGCTTCTGCTTGCTCCACGCCTCGGGGCCGGCGAGCCCGCGGCCGCCCCTGCCCTTCCAGTCCCGGCCGCCGCCCTCGTCTCTCGCCGGGCGCCCGAGCTCGCTCACCCGCCCCGGGCCGTCCCGAGACGCGTGCTCGCGCTTCTCCTGGCCGGGCCGCTCCGGCGCCTGGGCCAGCTTCTCCAGCGGGATGCTCGGGCTGCACAGAGCCACCATCAGGCAGCAGGTGACCAGGAGGGAACTGGACAGCGCGCCAACTGCCATCGCGGCGAGCTGGGCGTCCCTACCGCGTCCCGGCGGGCGGGCGGGCGCGGAGCGCGGCGGAGGGGCGAGTCGCATTCACGGCCCGGGGGCGAGTCGCATTCACGGCCCGGGGGCGCGCCGCCGCCAGGCGGGAGCCACCGTCCCTGCGGAGAGAACAGCAGCACCGCTGAGCCCCGCGGCCCGCGCGCCCCGGCCCCCACCCGGCCCGCGCCGCCCCGCTCCCGCAGCGCTCGGAGGAGCGAGCGGGGCGGCGCGGGCGGGGCGCCTGCCCCGCGTGCGTGCAGCCCGGCTTCTTAGACATCACGACTTGGGGAGACGGACATGGAAGCGAAGTTCCCGGAAAACAGCCGGGGCGGCGCTTCTCCGGTTGTCCGGGTGAGCGGCGAGGACGGCCTAGGGCGGGTGGCCGAGCCGCAGGGAAGCCCGGAGCCCAGCCGCGGCCGCCACCGGCCGCCCACCGCCCCCACCCGCAAGTCTCCGATGGAGCCACATAGCTCAGGCGCCAGGTGCCCCTCCCCGAGTCCTGGCCGCAAGCCCCGAAGTTACCGAATGGAGAATGCGGCTGTGGAACTGGACACGCGCGCCCGTGCGGGGAGCTGGGCAGCATCCCCGCCCCCACTCCGCCCGGCGACCGGAGGGGGAACAAAGCTGCTGGGGCCCCATGATTCATTTCCAACAACTTTTTAATTCTCCCAGTGCGGGGAGCAGAGGCCGCTCCCGCCCTCCTGCCCGGGCCCCCCGCCAGGAAGGGCGCTGGGGATTCGGGAGACGCGGCTCCCGCTGGCCACAGCGCCCAGCCTGCCCTCAGCGACTCGGGCGGCGCGGAGAGACCCGCTCGGGCGGCTCTGTCTCCTAATTGCGCTCTACCCAGGAGAGGGTCCGGGCTGAAGTTTGAGGTAGGGGAGGCTGGGGCCGGGGGCGCGGGGTGTGTGCCGGCCCCTCTCACCATCCTTGTCCCCAAAGCCTTACCAGACCTTAAAGTTTCTGCGGTCCAAAGGGGCCGGGAGAAGCCAGCCACCCTCTACCTCCCCTTCCTACCCCACCCCCCAAATTCGGCGAGCTCCGGGCGTCTCCCTCCCTCACCGAGTGTCCAGCAGGGCTCCGGTCCTCTGCGTCCACCGCTCACTCCTAGCCCAGGCCCGAGGGACCTCAGCCGGGGTCGAACCGCCCATGTTTGCTTGGGGAGGGTAGGCGCCCCCCGAGCCGCACGGGAGCGGAACGGTGCCGGGGCTCGGACACCCAGCGCGTACCCTCACCCCTGGGGGTGGGCGCCCAGCCTACATACGTATCTGATGGCGGGGGGCCGGCCGGACTCCGGGCTCGCGGCGGACTCGGACGCAGCAGCTCGGGGCGCGGCCCCGGGGCGCCGGCACCCACCCTCCGGGCAGCTGGGGACCCGCGCGGGGCGCGTGCGCCGGGCTGGGGCGTCTGGGCGCGCCGGCTCCTCGCGCTGCCGGCGGCCAGCAGGGCTGCCCAGCCAGCGTCCGCGCCCGCACCGCCCTCCGCGGCTCACGCCCGGGTCTCGTCCCCGCGCCTCCGCGGCGAAGCGCGCCCCGGGACGGCCGCAGCCTGACCCCGCTGCTCCCTCCCGCAGGCGCGGGGAGCTCCCGGGACCGGCCTCCGGGGCGCCCGGCAGCCGCGGAGCCTCAGAGGCGGAGGACACGCCCGGACGCGGCGGGCGGCGGCACGGAGGCCGGCTCGGGAGACAGCGCGCCCGCTCGCCCGCCGCGCCGCCTCCGGCCCGCGCGCCCCCCGCTCCCTGCGCCGCGTCTGCCCGCGCGGCCCGCGCCTGGGGCGCCTCCCACCCGCGGCTCCCTTCCCGCGGGCTCAGCCTACCTGCCGCTCGCGCGCTCGGCCGCGTCCACGGCTCCGCGCCAGCCGGCAGCCCGGCCACGGCTGCCATTCTCCCTGCCTGTCACTCCCGGGCCGCCGGACCTTCCCTCCGCGCGCGCGCGTCCTCTCCGCCGGCCGCCGGGGCCCCCCGTCCGCATCGGGCCCCTCCGGCTGCCCAGCCTGCGGGCCGCCGGGCGCTGCCACCGCTGCAAAACTTGCGGGCGCCGCGTTCCATGTGGAATTTGGAGGCCGGGCTCGCTCAGCCGATGGGAGGTTTTCCTTCCTCTTCAGCCTCACAGACCCGGAGGGATCGAGGTGTAGGAGTCAGAAAGTCATTTTAAAAATCCGCACAGCGTTCCTCCTGAAAGCCGGCGGCTCTCCGCGCCCTTCAGACTCCCCCTGCGCCCCCGCAAACCCACACGTTTCTCTGAACTTGGCCCAAATGCGGGACCTTCAGCAGAGGCCTCTGCACTTCGGATTTGTTTTCACTCTGATCTTGGTTAAGAAACCTGCGACTTTCCTTGGATAAGGGGAAAAGAGGGAACTGCTCGAATGAACCCCTGAAATGGAATTTCGTGGGGGGCATCTGTTCCCAGGGTCCTACTCCTATCACCTTAGAACCACTGAAAACGCCCAGATGCGAAACAACGGAATCTGGTCACACATACTCAGGCTGTGGGAGCCGCGTTCCCCCGCTCCCCACCCCGAACCGACCAGCCAGGTTTAAATAGGGGTGAGAAGGGCAGGCGGGGGACACCTGGGGGAGAAGCCACCTCCTCTTAGGTGGGGGAGGGGCAGAGTGGGGGGTTCTGTGCCATTGGCACCCCTGGCCCTTTGCAGTCCTGGTACCCCAAGGCAAGAGACAGGCCCCCTCTACCCTCCTGTGCTGAACACACTGGTCTCCCCAGCTTCCCTGTTCTGCCCACCCCAGCTGGCTGCACCCCTAAGGACACAGGGCAGCTATGGGCCCACAGGCAGGCAGGCCCTGCAGCCCCGGGGTCCGTTCCCAGGACTCCATCGAGCCCCTGCTAGGCCAGCCCCACCTGGGACAGGGGCCTGGTTTGGGTTCTCCAAGGAATGGGGGACACGTGTGTGAAGGAGGGTGGGTCCCCGGATGGAAGGAGTCTGGGACCTGGGAGAAGAAGGAGGGGCAGGTCCTCCTTGGAGAACGAGGTGTAAACTGAGATGCGTTGGGTGGGAGGCACATGGCGGTGGGGTTGGAAGGGAGGCAGGAGAGATGCCATGTTGGGAAACTGGCATCTGCTGCCGGAAGGAGGAGCCAGGCCCCGGGCAGAGGGCGCGTTTGCGACTTGAGCGTGAGTAGGAAGGAGACCGAAATAAACTGTGGAATGAGGTTAGGACTAAAACGAGAACCAGGCCTTATGGAGACTGGGAAGCAGGTGGATGCCCAGGACTGGAGGTAGGGCAGGGGGTGCTGTACCCGTGGGGCAGGGGAGAAGCAGGGGAGGGGAGGGGTCCCCTGGGGTCCGCCATCCCACGTGCTATCTGCACAGGATGGGCAGCAATGTGGCGCCCCTCACTGTGTCCTGCGGGCCCAGACTTGGTTCACACCTTGGGCCAAGGCCCCTTCAACTTGAGCTCTGACCTCCAGCGAGGGATGAGAAGAGCTGCAAAACCGTCATCTTTGGGGGCTGTAGGAAGCGAAATCACGGCCCAGCAGGATGCTGGTGGTTCATGAAGAAGGTGGACCACCAACTTAACGGGAGCAGAAGCCGCCGTGGGAGCTCAGGGGCTTTTCACGGGTGCGCAGAGCAGGCTGGGTACCGGGTGCTGCTCCGCATGAGGCTGCCGGGGGGCAGGGGGGCAGCCTTCCCCAGACACCCCCCTGCCCGATCCACACGCAGGGCATTTCTAAGACAGCATTGCCTGCATTTACTCCCTCCCTCGACTCACGTCCCAACCTCTTTGCCTTACGTCACTTCTGTAGACCCAGCATGTCGCACCCGTGTCACCCGCGAAGCAGCCAGGCCCTGACAAGTGCCTGTCGGACGATGTGAAGGAGAAACACAAACCACAGGACACGGTGCTTTTTCCGATCCTGCCTTTGCCACCACCTCTGGTCCTTCCTCCACCGCCAGGCCTGCTGGGCCAGGCAGGACCCTGCGGCACCAAGCTCTTGCTCCCTCCCCTTTTGCCCGGGTCAGGGTCTCCCGGGCGCTTCCTGTCCCCCTCACCCAAGAACCTGCACGTCCCGTTTTCTCTGCAGCTGATGAGAAACTCCCTTCCTTCGCACCAGGCACACGGTAGCCTGGACTTTCCGTGGTCCTGAGCGAAGGACAGTCCCCGTTCTACTGCTCTGCCCACACCTCCTGCATCCACATCATCCCAGTCCCCAGCCATCTTCCCGGACACAGTCCTTGGAGGGTCCCATTGAGGGTGTCAACCTTGGGTCCCCACCGCTGGTCAGAGAAGAGGTGGCCCAGGGGTGCCCGGAATTTGACTGTGGGCGTGGGTCCCCCATCGGACCCTGTGAAGTTGGTCTTAGGTACCTCGTGACAGACTTTATTTTATTCTTTCCATCACGTTATTCAAGTTACCCCCTCCTTTTTCTTCTCGGTGACCCTCCATGTCCTTCCCAGACGAACTGCGGTCAATGTTGGTTCCCTCCAGCCGGGAGGCTCCTGCCTCCGCACCTTCGGCTCCAGGCTGAGATGGCGGCATCTTGGAGCAGCTTTCCCCGACCTGCCCACCATCCAGACCTGCGTTCAGGCCATACGTCTTCCTTGTGCCCCAAAGATGCTGCTTCCGTTCACTCATCACAGGTTTTCTCATTCGTGTTCATGCAGGTGGCCCTCGGTACACACGGCCTCTGCCTCCACCAACCCGTCGCTGCTGTTGGCTGTGTGCACCAAGCGCGACTGCGTGGGTGGGTGTGCGGACATTTTCCTTGTCACTTTCCCCTACACATTGCAACGTGACAGCTATTTACACAGGCTGTACGTCGTCTTAGGCGTTATAAGGAATCTAGAGCTTTTAAAAGCGTGGAGGGGGAGGTGGGTTACTTCAAACACGGCACGGTTTTACCCGAGGGCCTTGAGCATCCACACAGGTTGGCACCTGCGGGGTAGGCAGCATCTTGGACTGTCCCATCTGTGACGGAGGCAGGTCGCTGCCTACAGAAGCCGGGCTGTAAATAATCGCCACCAATATCCATTCTCCGTCTTCTGATAACGAGCACAATCTAATCTTCCACCAGAGAACCAGGTGCCAGTCTGTCTCCGCCAGCTGCTTCAGGGGCTGAGAGGGACGGGTGGCGTGTCCCGTCCAGCAGCGTCACCGTCGCTTGGCCCCGGAGGATGGTCAGGGCCTCTCACAGGGTCTCGTTCACACAACGCGTTAGACCTGGGACTTCCGCCTGAACCATCTGAGAACAAGAATTTTTTTCCTTTGGATTTGAATTTTGCAAAAATAATAAGGCCGGGCCTACCAGGGGCGTCAGGACTTGTAGGTTCCGGCTGCTACGGTGACAGCTCCGGAGGAGATGAGACACGAGGAAGGAAGACACCCTGACTCTGGAAAGTGTCGGTGCTCCTGACACTTCCTACGGGCCGTGCTCACAGCGTCCAAGGAGGCGCTAAACCGTGTCTTCCGTCGCCAGAGCAAACGCGTATCTTTGTATCTTTTTTGCCCAACTTGGAGTTTCCCCATCACTTGCGCATTCAAAAGCCCTGAGAACCAAAAGAACCCGCTGACCGAATCCACCGATACCAAATGTCAAAGGGTGGCCGCGAATAGATCTGCAGACGCCAAATCTGGGTGAGACAGTAAGTGGCTTTTGTCCTGCTGCCAGTATCCTGCAAAGTGCTCCCTCACTTAGAATTGAAGCCACTGCTCCGTCTACACAAGAATTCCTTTCATGCCATCCCTGCAAAGCGGCTCTGGGCGGCCAAGGGCAGAACTGTCTCTGAATTGTGCGCGGGTCACCCTTGCCAGCCCTGCACCAGGGTTCTGGCGGCCTGGGCCTCCAGTCAGGGCTTCTGGGCCCCGTCCAGCTAGAGCTCCATTTAGAAATACCCGGCCCTGCCCAGCCCTGAATAATGTATTCAGAAGAAGAACATACTCTAGCAGACCCACAATGTTTACTTAAATTCTTTCCCTTGTAGTTTTACTTACATAGGCGTGAACATAACCCGAGACAAGTGCTTAGGCTGCGTTGCTTTTGGCAACTGTAAAAGACATTTGCACATCAGATGTAAGAGAAACTACAAATCCGGTGGCGCCGGAGTTAACCCTGTGAGTTCCAGGGGGCTGAGCTGCTTGCTTCCCACTCTGGCCGGGACTCCACTCTGGCGTCAGGACAAGATCGCGTCTGGTGGCACCTGGGTGCTTTCTCAGCTCCACATCCCAGAGTCTCAGCCCGCTCACCACAGCTGCAGCTTCCCCCAGGCAGGCCACTGGGGTTGCTCACGGCGTCTGTGAGCCTGATCTGCTCGGCTGCTAGCATCCTGCTGCCCAAGCCAACTGTGGGGTGTGCGGTCATGCGATGGGCTCCCGTGAGGGGGTCATTGAGGGCCTGGAACAGGCTTGTCCCATTTCCAGCCAACCTGATGGAGGAGCAGGTCCTCAAGAGTAAATGGCACCGATTTTACTCGTTGATGAAGTTGACAAACGTCCCTATCCGGGTCACCAACACACCAATCTAGGTCTACACATGGTTCCGTTTCAGAAAGTTCCTTATTAACCCTTTTGCTCAATATCTTATCTGCCTGCCAACACCCCCCACCCTTACACATGCGACCCCAGAAAGCCCCTTCCGCTGGCCGGTTAAGGACTCCCTGCTCAGGGCATCACGCCTTCCTGGGAGCCTTGGTGTCGCGCCCCTTTCCGCACTGCCGGGCACTGTGTCTGAGATGCCCACGCGTGTCCTGGGCTGCAGGCTGCTCGCTCACTGACGCGTTCTGGCTTCTGGAATAAAAGCTGATAAGAAAGTGCATTTTTTATACATGTCTTTGTGTGGATGTCTGTTCCCGGCTTTTGACAAGGAGAATTTGAGTCTACGGTAAATGCGTCTATAACTTGATAAGGAGTCACTTTCCAAAAAGGTTGTGTTTTCCACTTCAACCATCAACGTGCGGGCTTCCCCCTGTCCCATGTCCCTGTCAACCCTGATGTGATCATGGGATCATTCTTCAAGCACTGCAGGGGAGGCGAGGGATCTCCAGGTGGTTTTAATTTGCATTTGCCTTTATCTCAACAATGTTGAGCCCATTTTCATCTGCTTTTGGCCTTTTGTCTACCATATATATATATATAGGATTTTATTTCTTTATTATTTTTAGAGAGAGGGGAAGGGAGAGAGGCAGAGAGGGAGAGAAACATCCATGTGTGGTTGCCTGTCACCTGCCTCCAGCTACGGACCTGGCTGGAGACCTGGCTTGCAACCTGGTTATGTGCCCTGGCTGGGAATTGAACCAGCGACCTTTGGGTTCGCAGGCCAGCACCTTATCCACTATGCTACGCCTTTTTAATCTTTAACAAGATGAAAACGAAGATTTAGAAGCTATCTTTTCACTTGTAAACTGACGAGGAACCTCCGACCTGCAGAGACCTCTCGGTGCCTCGGATGAGGCGACTGCTTCCCAGGCAGCTTGTGCTGGGGGAGAGAAGGCCGGCCAGTGTCTGATAGACAACAGGCCCAGATCCCCCCTCTTCAGGAGTTTTTGTTGGGTAACCAAGTTGGAGGGTTGCATGTACACATCACAGATCACTGTGAAAGGAGGATGCTTTATAGAATAAGAGATACTATGTTTAAACCACAGTGAAAGGATGCGGAGGCCCTGCCCCAGGGTCTGGTCTGCTGGACAAGATGTGGACAAGGGCCCAGGAGGCTCATGGAAACAGGGACGGAAAGGTTGCATTCCGGTTAAAGTTTCACATCTGCTGCTGTTGCCATAAGCAAGTCAGGGAAGTTTGCCAGCTTCAAAGGTTGTACAGAAAATTTCCATGGCCGAGTTCCACTGGGGGTCCCCCAGTTACAGCATGGGGGTCTGCATGCACCCCGCTTTTCTGATTTCCCAGCCAGGTCTTACAGGCTTAGCCTGGCCTGTGTGGGGGTCCCTGGAGATCCCCGACAGTAAACAGTCTCTTGAAAAGCAGCCATTTTAAATTTTCCTAAATTCCAACTTAACACATTTCTGTTTTACTCACTAGTGCTCTTTGTGTGTGTGTATGTGCTTTCTAAGACAGCTGCACGAACGCCAAGGTTGAGGGTAGTTTTCCCCGTGCTTTCCTGTTGATGTTTTATAGCTTCAGCTTCTGAGTTTAGTTCTATGAGCAAATTCTAGGTCATTGTATGGTTTATCCCGAGTCAGAGGTCAAGGTTACTTCATTCCAGAGAAACCTGGCTTTCCCAGCATCATCGTTAAAACAGCCGCCAGACATTTTCATAACTCTGTCAGCCAGGGAGTATGTGTTTTTGCATCTCTGTTCTGTGGATTCATTCAGACATTTGTGATAATAGTGTCACACTCTCCCAGAAAGATCCACGGGTTAAAGGGTTCCCGTCTTTGCCCTTGCGTTTCTGCGGACTCTGAGATGCTAAAAATCTTAAATCAATGAAACACTCATAAAATCCCCACAGCTTCTGCCCCAACATTCTTAGTCGGTCGCAGCTCTTTGGGAAGTGAGTGTTATAAGGAACTTGGTCACATCCTGCAAGGACAGTCTAGGTCCTGGGGCCAGGGTTAGAGCCTGAGAAAGAAACAAGGCTTCTTATCCTGGACTCTTTCCACTCCAGGCTGCTGGTTGAGGGCATGGACCAGCTTAGGACACTTACTCGTACTAAAAATATTGTAGGTTGTTTGTTGGAAATTCAAATTTAACTGAGAAAGCTACGTTTTTATTTGCAAGCCGGGACATTCCTACCTACTTTCATTGCACAATTCCGATGCTATTTATGTTCAGAGTTTCTACAAGATGACATTATACTGACAACTTTCTCTTTTTACCAAATTGAAAGGTTAAAAAGGGAGTTTTTCCCAGTCTATTCTTGTACGTGATGAAAGCGTTGCAGGTAAAGATAAAGATAGTTGACATGCAGAAGTCATTTCACGATCCTGGGTTTTGAGGAAAGGCCCCGAGCCAATGTTTTACGGAATTAAAATTTCTTTTATTCTATTGTAATGGCCTTGAGGGAAGGGATGTACTTTTTACTGATATTTTTAAAACATCAGAAGGGCACGTAAAAAAGGGCTCATCTAAGAGGACAGTTAAATTCACGATGTTGTATAAGAAAATGATCAGCAGCCGCTTGATCGCCAAGAAGCTTCACATTTTTACGCATGGCTTCCGTCTGTCCGTAGCTGTCAGGCGAGCGTGTTGTGTGTAGTGTTTATGGATCACGTCTGCAACACCCCAGCCACCTGTCACCACGGCTGAGCCGTGTCTCGGCAGCAGCTCCTGGACTGGCCCCCAAGATGACCTGCATTGGCCCGCAAGGTGACCCGCGCTGGCCTGCAAGGTGACCTGGACTGGCCCGCAAGGTGACCGCTGTGCTCAGGGGCATGAGGACCCCCATGCAGACCTTAACAGTGACAGCTGCACCCTGCTCCCTGCTGAGCTGCAGCCATGGCCTCCCAGGGGCCCTGGGGACCCATCCTTCTCCCCTGCAGTGCATTCTGGGGCCCCCAGGCTCAGGTGACTCCCCTGCACCTGCGCTCTATGGCTGTCCTTCACTTACCTCGGTCTTTTCTCCCTGATTTGGACCAGTGATGCGACCGTTGGCAGCGCCCAGCTAAATGCCTCCGCGCGCCCTGCTGACAAATGTTTATCTGAGGAATCAACTTGCCTCATTTCGTGGTACAGCCGTGAGATCAAATCCTCACCTGCTGCACCTGATTTCTTTCACACACCCTAGAAGGTGGCCGCATACACACTTGCTGCAGTTTCAGTAAGTGGATTCATTTATTAAAATATAAACTACTCACCCACACGGTCTCCCAAGATCTTCTGCCATTTCATGTCCTTAAAAGTCCATTATTATTGATAAAGCTTCCTCTCTAGCCTCTAGCCAAAAATTTCTAAATGATGGCACACTCCACGCAGAAGTTATTTAAAACGCTTGGCGACTTTATTTATCGCGAGGCGAGACCAGCAGCCTAAGAAAAAATGTAAATGAGGAAAGGCGTTGATTTATTGTATTTGTATACGCGTAGAAGCCTGGAAGGATATACCCCAATCCACTAATAATGGTTCTTTATAGAAAATGGAATTCTCTGTGACTTTGCTCAGGTTTACGCACGTTCCCTATTCTTCTAGCCCAGCGACGTTACCTGCATTTTTTTTAAAGGGAAAAAAGGAAATGCCACAGTCAAGCGCACTGGAGGTAGAAGTGCCACTCCTGGGGACGTCCCTCTGGCTTTTGGGGTGAGGTGAGTGGGGAGGGCGGGGTGCAGCGGGCGGGGTCCCCCAGGTAGCGAGCGTCACGTGTTCCGGGCTGAAAGCGTGCAGTTCCGTGGTGCTCACGGCCCTCACTGTTACCTTGACGGTATTATCGGTAGACCCACATGTATACCGTTTGGCATGGGCGCTTTGTATGTGTTCCCAATTCCTGCTCTGGTGTAGCTCCCTGCTTTCCTTTCCTGGCCCTACGCTCCTCTGTTGCTCCCCGGTCTGGACCTTCTCGCCTGGGTTTCCTCCCGTACCTAGCAAGCCTGTCTGAAGACAAAATGGTCCTCACTTTTCAAATATAAATATTTTCACATCTTTTTAATTTAGGTGTTGACCTATACGTTGTTTGATACAGTTTTAAATGGTTTCAGACACATGGAGTTTCTCTCTCCCTGTTGATGGAGCCCCACAGTCAAATAGGATGTAGCGATTCGGATATTTGGGAGGATCTTTAATGGGATCATACGGCTAATTTTCAGTGAAAAAACAGCAGCCGGGATCACTCAGGCATTAGTATTTCAAGTTTCTGGGTGGCGTTTGTGAAGATGCCTTGGTTCCCGGGGGTGGCCTGTCGCTGATTTAAAATACTTTTTCAGTTTTCTAGTTTTCCGAATTTTGAACCGTGATTTCACTTTTTGATGGTCAGGGCGGAAGACTGAAGTTCTGTTTGAACGTGGAAAGGGCTGGGAGCTTTCCTCCCGGCAGCTTGGACGCCGCAGCCTCGGCCCTGCAGCCGCTGCTGTCCCCGAAGGGCCCCTGGGCACCCCAGTCCTCGCCAGCGCCTGTGCCACAGGAGCCGACCCTGGCCAGTGACCCCCCGCAGCCCCCCACATCCTGCTGGTTCTCCTGAAACCCTTCCTGACGCCTTCTGAGCCCAGTCTGTCTTGAGACGACCCCGCTGTGTGTCCTTGGCTGCCCCTCGCTGCCCTGAAGCCCCAGCGCAGCCCCCCGGCTTCGGCCCCCTGGTCCAGGCAGCGGCCCCCGCGCCGGCCGCAGGGAGGGGGCGATTTTCCCTTTCACAGGAACGGCTCACAGGCAACAGCTGCTCCCCAGTTAAAAACAAACATAAGACCAGTGGAGCCGCAGACGGAAACGCAGGCTGTGCGCCACCTGGCAGGGTGCTCACGCAATTCGGGGTGTCCAACGCACTTTCAATACACCGTTCCTTCTAATCAGGGTCCTGAGGGCTCTCGTGGGTGTGACGGCATCGTGTGCACTTCCTGGGTGTCTAGGGACACGTCAGATCTCGGACGCCTGGTGTGCATTCAGGGCTCACCATGGGGCGGGTAGGATGCGCGCCTCACCTGTGTGAGAGTGGGCTGCGCCCCAGGGGCCCTCTCTGTGCACCTTTTGCCCAGCTGCCCCTCATCCCAGACTTCTGGGGGCAACGGTCTCTGAGTTTCCTCTGGGACAATCCTGACCTTTCTCCTCGGAGTCACGTGACCTGGCGTTTCATTGGCAGAAGCTCTTGTTTCGTTCTGTACCACCCGTCTCAGGTCCAGCCTGGCCATGTGTCCTTCTTGTCCAGGTGTCCCTCTGTCATACCTCAAAAAAGCCCCCATGTGGATCCTTTGGTTATTGGCCGACTGGCTAGCATCTGATGAGGCCGCCACTGTCCTGCAGATCTGGGTGGGGATCACGTGTCCCCAGGAAAAGCTGCCGTTGCTACGAACCTGGTTTTCCCTTGTGAGCACCAGTCCACGGGGCTTTTTTCTCTCGGAAGAGCGTGAGCGCACAACGGAATCAGAATTGTGCTTGCCTCCCGACCGCTTGATAAGATGGCACTATCATTGTCATTCTGCACAGAAGATGAAGCTGAGAACGTGTCATGAGCTCTGCCAATGTTATCAGGAGCAAAGCTCAGGGGAAAGTTGAAACTGCGTAGAGAAACCCAGTATCACCCTGTGGGGCGGCTCCCCCAAGACCCCCTCCAGGTCAGGCTGCGGGGAGGTGGGACACCCCCTGGCTCCGCGGGGCGGCCGCTCCTGCCACACCGCCCTCCGGACATCAGGGACGCTGCTTCCCCAGCACAGCGGCTCCCTCCCAGGTCTCCCTGGAGGAGGGGAATAGAAACCTTGCTGATTTCTTTTCAGATAGACGGATGCACTCACCTCCACGCCTAGGCCATCAATCACCTTTATGTGATTTTGGCTTTTTTTGCGGGAAGCGATCCCAGGCCGCATCCATCACTTCCTGTCAGCCCTCATCAAACTGAGCCTGCACGTCCTTCCGAGGCCGGAGGAGGCCGGGGCGGAGCCCGGGGAGGCAGGGTCCCGGAGGCCGGCTGCTCCCCAGCGGTGACACCTGCCACGGGAGAAATACGCTCCTCTCCGCGGGGCGTGCGGGGCGTGTTTTGGTCCCACCAGCCCCACTCCCGTGCTGGCCATTTTCCTGCTGCACGCACGCGGGCACTGCCCTGTGTGTGAGGAGCTCACAAAGATGTCTTTTGATTGTACCTTCCAAGAGCCTGTCATGCAGCCACCCCTGCAGCCCACCCCTCGCCCTTCCCCGGGGTCCAGCCTGCAGGCTGAGTGCCCTGCTCCACTTCAGACCAAAGGACAGGGGAAGGGCCTTGAAAAAGGAAAACAAGTGATAATCCCTGGAGGGGGAGATTCCTTCCCCAGCAGGGACTGGCTGAAGGTCCCCCCTTTACCTCTTGGTTTATTTTACCCTCGGAAGCTTTTTGAAACACTGTTGTTGGTGGGATGGCGGATGCTGTCAGCAAGGCGTGCGCTGGGCCTGGGTGCGGGCAGCTGGCTGAAATGGGAGCACCGCGGCCACGGCAGGGGGTGACACCGGGAGCACCCCGAGCCCGGCCAGCACCGCGGCTGTGCACCGGCTACTCAGCCTGACCAGACCCCGGCTCTGGCTCGTTCTGAAGGTGCTAAACTCAAGTCCTGAGAAGGGTACTGCTGGTTCACTGTCGGCGCTGTTCACTCATCTGTAAGGAGGAGGAATACGGCCCCAGGGCCTCATCCCGCGGGTGGCAGGGCTGGGCAGCGCCAGCAGGGGTCTGCGTCCCGGGCTCAGGGCTGAGCTCATCGTATTTTCTGGGCTGAGCCGGTGCTGCCCCTCTGGGGAGGGACGTGCGCGTCTGCAGGGTCCGCGGCACGGGCGCTGCATTCCAATGTTCTCATCGCTGACCTACCCGTCTTCACGTGGGCGTCTTCGCCCCTGGAAATCCAATGACACCTCAAGGTCGCCCGGAAGCACCGCCGTTCCATTTGGATTCAGTATCACTGTGTCAGCGTGTGCATCACAGCCTTGCTCTCTGACATGTTCATGCACGGGACTCCTCCGAAGACCATCTTTGTCAATATTTCAGGTCGTAGGGTGGGGGTGCGGGCAGGGGGAGAATCGGCTGCGGAGGGAAGTCGGAGAACTGGGTCGGTCCGACGGGGAAGAGGGAAACCCAGCCCGGGCGCCTCGCCGCTCCGGCTCTTGTTCTCTCTCTCTTTTCAGTTCCCAGGTTCTTCCACCCACATCCCCCTGCTACGCCTTAACGGCGCTGGCGGCCCCTTCCGCACCTAGAAGTCATTTCCCCTTCTCCTGGGATATCAGTCACTGCCAGCGGAACCTGTCATTCCCTTAAGTGAGTATTAGAAAGCAGAGTCCATCCACCCGCGATGACGGAGGACACGCTCCGCATACAGATGGCCCATCAGCCCGAGAGGAGCCGCCCCCGGTCCTCTGTCGGGCGTGAATCGCACGTGAGAACAACAGGCGGCACCACGACCGCTGGTCAGAACGGCTGGAATCCACGCCCGCTGACCACACCAAGGGCTCTTCGTTTCGATTTATTTAGGATGTGAACCAACAGGGACTCTCGTTGGTTTCTGGCCGGAAACGCCAAGGGTGCTGGATAGTGGAGCAGTTTCTCACACAACAGCGCAGAACTCAGCCCCGAGCCCCGCGGTCGCCTGGGGGAGCCACCCCGCTGGGGGACCCTGCTGTCCGGGCGAAGGCCCGCGTGAGGAGGTTTACAAGGAGGGTCTCGGCCACCGCCGGGCGAGCTTCAGAGCGTGGCGGTGCCTCCAGACAGCGGAGACGGTCCCCCGAGGAAGAAACAGGAGCCCTGAAGTCGGATCGGATGTGGGGGGACCCTACGCGCACGTGGCAAAGCAAACACGGTCTGAAAAGCTTCACGCCGCACGACGCTCACTGTACGGTGTGAGCAAGTCACACGTGTAGAGGCGGCAAAGGGGTTGGGGGTTGCTCAGGGCCTGGGGGCGGCGGGGAAGACCGGGCGCAGATCAGGCGCCGCTCGGAGTGATGAAACGTCACACGCTGGTGAAAACTTGCAGGTGGTTACAGCCCCGCGAGTGAGCCGTCACGTATGTAAATCCGAACGTGACTCCGGCGAGGAGGAGAGCCCGGGGCCGAGTGCAGAATGTGACAGGCTTCCCAGCCCTGTGACAAGGTCGCGGAACCGTCTCTCGGGACGGAGCTCAGGTCCTCGGGAACCAGCGGATCTGCGCGTTTCAGGGCCAAAGTAGTGTCGCCCGAGCGCCGTACCGTAGCGGCTAAGGTTGCTGCCCACAGGGGTGCGGTGCCCCCAACACGGTTACACGCGTGTCCTGGCCTGGAAACACCGAGTCAGTGCACGGGACGTGGCTGGAGCCAGGCTGCTCATCTTCGAAGCAGCAACTGCAGAAAACCTTGAGATTTTTGTGGTTTTCAGAGGAATTTACAGGACAGAACCTCAGGCAAACCGTGCGTATGTTTATGAAATAAACATAATGGATTTCGATTGGCTGACAGGAGCTCAACCCCTGAGGTCTTACAGCTGCGCCCTGGGGACCCCCGGCCCTCACGGCTGCCCTGCTCACGAAGCTGCCACGGGGTCACCGCGGGAACACGGACCCTGTCCTGCTTTGGTGGCCTGGTTGCCCGAGACATTCTGAAAAAATAGCACTTTCAGAAAAAACAATTCTAGCGTTTGGAGCAGAGGCACGAATCGCTGTGCAGAAACCCTGTTCCTCCCCTGGGCCGCTGGCTCTTCCAGGTTTCCCTCTGGGAGATGGGGGGCTCACCACTCAGCGAAGGAGCGCACCCCGGTCTGCAATGAAAACAGCAGCCGCGTTCACAGCGGGAGGGGACATTCCGGGTGGGGTGCTGACCACACGAGCGCCAGCGGTTCCCACCTAAAAACGCCGTGGTGCAGGGCGGCTGCCTGTTGGACTCGGGGTGTTGGGGTAACGCGCCTGCACCCCCAGACTCGGCGAGTGTCAGCGCCGAGAGCCACACGCCCGTCTCCATGGGAGGGGTTCCCGCGCCAGGTCTGCAGGGGTCTCGGGGACACGGAGCATTTCCAGCCGCGAGGCTGCGCTTCTGCCGGAATTTTCAAGTCTGTCTTCAGGGAAACCGGGGGGTTTGGGGAGCTGAGGGGAGACACTGCGTCTCAGATTAATCCTCTGTATTCCCGTCCCTGCGAAAGAGCAAAGCTTTTACTTTTCACATTTCTCCTCCGGACTCCTGCCAAGCCACCGTGCTCCTGACTTAGGGGTCTGTGCTATTGAATCGGGTAATAGTTTATTTCTACCTTCCCAGGTGTTTTTGTAGGTCTTGTTTTCCTCCTTCCCCTCCTGCCCACCCACCGGAGGGAGACAATTCCACAGAAACTGCGGCCTCATTTGCTTTCTCTTCTGACTCGTAGGATAATGTGATGAGTCGCTGATGAAAAGGGCCAACGAAAGCGGATTTACATTCCGCACAGTCGTTCCTCAGGTGCCAGGGTTAGAGGCCAGACGGGTGAGGGGAAGCAAAGGAATAAAATGAGATTAAAAAGCTCCGGCTAGACCCCAGTTCCAACAGCCTCTCGACGTAGAATCTTAAAAAGTTATTATTTTTTCTCTCTCTGAAGCACGTTTCCCTCGTCTGTAAGGAACGGGTCCTGGGCAGGGGTCTCATTATTTTTTAAGAAGCTTACGTGAAGCGTCTGTCGTAGTGCCTGGCAAAGGCTAAGAGGCCAACAGGTGTCAATGTCCTTCCCATGTTTGATATCAGGAAATGGATGTCAAAAGTGCATGGAGTGTAAGCTCCTCATCTTCCTCCAGAATCTGAACCAGCCAAGCGTTCTGCTTCTGCTCGAACCCTCCAGTGGCCAGTCACCACCCTCGTGGGGCCTATGCTAAGCCCGAAGGGCAGGGAGGTCTTTCTGAGAAGGGGATCCAGACAGAGCATCGCCGGCAGGGGTGCCGTGCAACCGGGGGCTTTGCTGGACCGTCTGCTGGGGGCTTCTCTCCACCCCGGAGGCGAGGGAGGCTGGTGTGGCCGGCGGCCGGTGGGGCGGCTCCCAGCGATTCTGCCGCCTGACCCCTCGCAACCTTGGTGGTCTTCCTCCCCTGAGTGTGTGCGGGGTCTGTGGCTTTTTTCCCCACAGACTATGACAAAGATGTTATCACTCTCATGCTGCATTTGGTGAGGTGACAGGTGACCCTTTGCGGAACACGCTACGGTAGCCTTAGAATACGGCAGCCAAACTGGTAGCCGGCTCGTCATCATCCACGGGACAGAGCGACTTCGGACCCCCCACCTTCTCGCCGGGGATGCCTTGGTGAGAAGGGGCCAGAGCTTCCCCCCACTGAGCTCCCGCTTTACGTCTCTTCCCTCCTTGGGTTCGTCCGTGACTCGGCTTTGGCACCGCCGTTTACGGGTGCCCTTGACCCTGATGCTGACCGCCCGACCTGGTGTCCCCTGCCTGCGGCTCAGCACTTCCTGGACCGGCTACCGGGAGGTTAGACCCCCTGCCTTGCCTTCCTAGGGCCCACTGGTGGCCTGTCTCACAGGCAGCCTCGGCGTGGCTTCACCAGGCACTGCCCACCCCCTCCTTGGTCCGTGGATTCCGGGGATAGAAGTATAGGGAGGTGCTTTTTCAGGGAAGTTCAGGGGGAAAAAAACACAACATCCTATTTCCTTCCCCCTTCCCCAGATTACTGGGTGGCACTTTAGCCTTCATTTTCCTCCCTAATCGGCTTTACCACAGCCTGTTGTTAAGCTCATTTGGGACGCTGACATCTAATAAACCTGCTAATTATCCTGGATTTTATCCATCTCAAAATATGACATCCAAACGTGATCACATCAACGATACAAAAGATAGACTCTTATTCCCCAATGTAGTTAAAAACACCAGACAGTCTCCACATACGGTGAAGCAAGGAGCACCAGAAGATTTGCATTAACCTTTAATGGGGGATCTTGTGAGGAATTTAAGACTCTTGCGTTTTTTGACAAAGGTAATTCCATACCTACAGAAACACTTAAAGAGGTTATTGGATCCAAGGCTGGGCACCAGACCCAGAACAAAAATCTCAAAGGAGTGAGAAAACGCTCCGAAGAATAGCCGTTGTGCTGTTTGTTTTATACTTGGGAATCCAAGGAGATGTAGGAAAAGATCCAGGAGAGGTAACCCCAGTGCCCTTGGGCAGGGGAACGGAGAAAGCTGTGCACGTACCCAGTGGAACGCTCCTGCCATGTGCAACACTGGGGGGTCTTAAGAATATTATGCTAAGTGAAATAAGTGAGCTGAGAACCACACCATTTGACTCATATGTGGCGTAGAAAACTGAAACTCAAAGACACAGACAGACAACAGGTTGGTGGTTACCAGATGGAGGGGCTGGGGGTGTCTGAGGGATAAAATGGACCAAAAGATGGTCATGGAAGATGGAAAGAAAGGATATGTGAAATCCATTGGCGCTAGACTAAGGCAGTAAGAGTAAGTACAATTCTAGAAATCCCTAGAATTGGATAAAAAGTAAAATGGAGGGAGGCATACCTGTTTACACGGGTGGGTGCGGAAGAGTCAAAGCAACATCCTTCGTTTATGGAGGCCCTTGGGGCAAAAGACGACCGTGAGGCATGGGGTCCTTCACCCTGCTCTGGGGTCGGTTGTCTCTGGAGGCTGGGAGAAGAGATCATTCTGATATTCTAAATAAGCTATTTATTCTAAATACACAAGAACAAAAAACAGGGCTTGCTCAAGGTAAAGACCAATCCACCTTGCAGGCCCAGGACGTGGCTTCCCGTTCCAACCTGCTCAGTTACGGACTTTTGTGATCAGAGCATGCCGTGAGGTGGTTTTCAAGTATGGAGCTTCTCAGACCTGCCAGGTAACCCTGAGTGGTGGGGCCAGGCAGGTAGTCCCCTTTCGGGTCACATGGTGAGGAGGTGAAATACAAATACGTTGATTCTTTTCCTTGGTGGTGCATGGCTCATCAAGGTGCCTCACGCTGTAGTTTGGGAAGGAGTAGAAATGGTGGAGCTTACACGTCCTGCAAGGCTACGTGGCCGAAGCTGGTCACATTTGGGCACAGTTACACCGTGGACCGTACTTGGGAGCAACATGCACCCAGTGGCCAGCGCTTGCCGGCAGCGATGTTCTGCGTGGAGAGGCTGAACTTGCTCTGGAGACGGGAGCGAACAGATAAGACAACGTGGGAGCCTCTCCCCACTGCCACACACTCTGCCCCGAAGTCCCCCCAGAAGCTGCCCAGGGCCACAACCATCTGCCTCGTGGGGTCCTGGTCCATCCCAGGATCTGGGAGGTGGGCTGGCAATGAGAGGACATCCGTGGTCCTGGGCCAGGCACCTGTCCCTGCTGCTCTGGATGGATGCCCACCTTCCCCACTCAGACCACCAGGCAGTGGGGACTTACAGTCCTTCGAGCTCAGAGCTACCTTCCAACCAACCAATTTATCATTAACCTGGCTGATGGCAAGTAGCGGCCTGCAAACCCAAAGGTCGCTGGTTCGATTCCCAGCCAGGGCACATGACCAGGTTGCAAGCCAGGTCTCCAGCCAGGTGTGTAGCTGGAGGCAGGTGAAAGGCCACATACATGGATGTCTTTCCCTCTCTGCCTCTCTCCCTACACCTCTCTTTAAAAATAATAAATAAAATCTTTTTAAAAACATTTTTAAAAGCCCACATTTTTTCCGATTGGCAAAGTAGCTCATTCTTAGCAGGAGAGGCCTTTGGCGGACCCGCGTGCCCGCAGTTCACCGGGTGGTTCTGTGCCGTGACGGCACCTGCGCTCCGTTCACTGGGGACGGTGCGTCAGGAACGGCACCTGCTTTCCGTCCAACGTGTCACATCTCCGTGACGTCGGTGTTGGTGTTTCTCTTCTCATCCCAAGGCCACCGAGGTGCAGAAAGGTCAAGCTCACAGCTACGTGACCTCAACGTTTTATAAAAGGCACACAAAGGTCCCCTTCGAGCCAGCACGCTCAACCGTATTTCATGCCGGGAGCGTGTTCAGGGGCTGCTCAGGGCTGCGAAGTGCTCCTGTCAGCTCAAAGACGCCACGGGGTGACGCGTCACCGGAGGAAGGCGCTCGTGTGGAGTAAAACCGCATTGGGACAGTAACTGACATGACTCCATCCGGCGAGCGTGTAAGGAACCCACTTGTAAACATCCACGTGCGTGGCTCACTCTTGACAAGGTTTGGCATCTCATCCGCCGTCCTTTCGGTTTCCTTTCCTTTGGGCACAGGGACATGAAGGTGCGTCCACGGGTTTGGGGGGCTCGGGTCTGGCCGTGGCAGGGTCCTCACAGCGCTTCCCAGAATTCGGTCCCTCCTGACCCTTTGGCTCCACAGCCCGCTACTCGTTCCGGTCACCACCCCCACCCTGCAGCCCGGGTGACGTCCTCGGCCTCATCCTCCAGGAGATGCTGCTGCAGGGACCGGGCATCGCGTCCCAGCACAGCGGACAGACCTGGCCACCAGCTGCCCTGCGCACCCGGGAAACGGGGACACCGTTATCCCGTAGGGTTCGTGAACGTTGCATCCGTGTAAATCACATGTTATGCTAGTTGAATAAGATTTGCTAGTGTCAAGTATCTTTTGAATGTAAGGGTTACATGAAGGTCGCTTCACCTTGAGAAGTTGCAATTCCCATCCCCCAGGCTCTGTCCTCCTGTCCCCCGCAGTGAAACTCACTGTACTGCCCTGGGCTAGGGGAGACCTTGAACTCTGAAGGGGAAAATGTTTCTTAGTCAGTGCTGGTTGGCACGTACCAGGGCCACGTCTGTCCGGACTGACCCCCCCACTCTGACAAGTGGTTGCCCCTGGCTGCCCCCCTCTGCGAAGCCAGCCTCCCGGGGCCCAGGGTCAGCCACCCGCACCCACCCGCCGCCGTCACCCCCTAACCGCTGACCTCTGCGCCCGGCTCATAGCCAGCAGCACCATCGCTTGCGGGGTTCGTTCCAATGGGACCCGGTGGACGTGATTATTCACGTGGAGGCGTCAGCAAGTTCAGCTTGCTTCCTTCTGGGAGCCAAGAAACCTCGCAGCCACTAATGCAGACTGAGGAAGAGGAGTTTAAAAGGCGCTCCCCTTTCTAACGGTGCATTTCCCCGTAACCCTATTGTGTCATAGTTGGGGAGTCACCAGAGAGTCCTCTCGCGGCTAATTCAACACCTGTTCTCAACAGAAACATGAGCGCATTCATTATATTGCTTTTCGAAGGAGAAACGAAGATCGAATATGTCACAGGAACGACAGAAAACCGCACTAAGTGTCGGTTCTCAGGGCTACGACACTGTTGGAACATCTTCAGGAACGCGAGGTTAGGAACGCCATGAACACGCATTCTATTCTGTCTTTCCGACAATTCCTGCAATCCTTTGTGCAACTTGTGAGGAAATAACTTTTACATCACGTTTTTTTTTTAGCGCTTTGAAGCAAATAGTTACGCATGAAGGATTTGAACGTCTAACGAGGAAAACACCAGGTGCACCGTCGAAGAGAGTTGTCATTTCAAAGTCAAACAAACGTGCACCTGGGCCGCTTCTTAACTGTGGAGTTTTTCTTTAAAAAATCCCTTCTGCAGCTCCGTTTTCTCGGCCGTACACTGGGAATAACCGTGACAGCACACACTTATCCTCTGGTTCACTGCGCAGCCTCCAAAACATAGTGGATATTCCGGTTGAGTAAGGTTTGGTTACAAACGTGACGAAGCGCGTGTCCCTGTCGTGGGAGGGACAGGTGGCGCTGGGGTGGGTGCCTCCGTCTCCCGCAGCCGTAGGTGTGTCAGGCACAGAGGAGGGCAGTTACTGAACTCACGCTGCAGTGCTGTTTGGGCAGGAAAATATCTCAGAGGATTTCTTTACTCATTGGAGTTAATAGTGTCTCTTTTTTTGGGGGGGAGGAGGGCAGTTTTATTGAGTTATCATTTACCTATCACAAAGGTCACGTGCTTGAAGTATGTCATGCTTCTTAGTCCACTTAGAATCATCCCCATGACCTAAATGCGCGGCCTTGTTAGGAAGACCCCCCAGAGCTGTACCTATTACTCATCTCTCCCCACTTCTACCCCCCTGCCTCCCGGTCTCCTGGCCCAGGGTCCGGGGCCCCCGCTGCTCCACGCTAGAGTCTCGTAGACGCTTCGGGTACAAACGCTGCCTGTAGTGGGACTATAAACACGTGGTTTCCGTCGCTGGCTTCTTTCACTTGGCATCAAGTTTTGAAACCCATCCACGCTGCCACGTGTGCTTTCCATATTCATCAGGGAGGCATCCGAGTCGGAATTTCTCCGCCACCATGGCCAGCCTTTGTTATTCACTTGGGGTTTTTGGTTTGTTTTGTTTTTCGTTTCTTTTCGTTTTAGCCATCCTGGAGTGTGTGAGGTGGTCACTCCTTGATCCTTGGAACTGAACTCCCCCAACGATGTTGAGGGTTTTTTATTTTTTTTAATGTGCTTATTAGCTATTTGTATATCTCTATTGGAAAAAAGGGTCTATTCCAATCTTTGTTGATTTTTAAATTGGGTTAGTCGTCTTTATTATTGAGTTGTAAGAGTTCTTTGTGCAGTCTAACTAGTATAATTTTTAGGTAGTTTTCCCCCTTCTTTGTTGACACCAGAGAGGTAAAAGCAAAGCGAAGTCCCTCTGCAGATTATTGGGGGTCGTTGACTCATAAAGTAGCGCCTGGTCAGGGCACACGCTGGGTTTTGGGTTCAGTCCCTGGTTGGGGTGCATATGGGGATCGACCGGGTGATGGTTCCCCCCCACATCAACGCTCCCCTCCCCGCCTTCCTCTCCCTCGAAAATCAACAAACACACCGAGTGAGGATTAAAACATACATACATGGGTACATAAAAGCCTAAAATAAGCACTCGGTTTCTTAATTTTGTTCGGCTCTGCTGCCTCCCTTTTCACACAAGCTGCCGAGTGACATTTATGGGAGATAACAGGCCACCTGTCTCGGGTCCAGCTGAGTTTGGTGACACAAGGAGCGGGGGTTGGGAGCCAGGCGCACCTGCTTCTGCTGCGAGCGGCTGGGCCCTCCTCTGCCCCCCGCGGGCCGTGGGTGGAGGCCAGTGCGGCAGGTGCCCGTGGGCGCCGGAGGGGGGGTGAGGAGGCCGGAAACGTGGTCCTGCGTCTGTCGGAGGGTGGTCAGGGCAGCGGCACCGGCGTCCCGAGACAGGCCGGGTGAGCACAGCCCAGACGTTGTCACTCTCTGCCACCCCCGTGCTTCCCAGCTCAGGGACGGAGGAGCGAGGGGCTCCTGAGGGGGTGGCTGCTGTCGGGCGGCTGAGGGCAGGCGGGGCTCCGGGCCGCACCCCTCCTTCCGTCATCGACGGTCCGCCCTGGTTTGCACCCCCTGGTCCTGTGCTGTCCGGGCTCAGGGTGGCGGCCGCTGCCCCCTGGTCCCGTTTCTTCCCGGATCGTTTCCGCTTCATCACCCCGGATCCCAATACAAACTCCTCAGAGGTTGAAAAGAGCTCCTTCGTGCGCGTGTCTCCCGTGGCCCGAGGGGTGGGCTGCACCCCAGACGCGTTCTGCTCAGGGGCGTGAATCCAACCCCTGGCTGTGGCGAGGGCAGCTCCTTTGTGTCCTCCAGGGCCAACTGTTCAGTGTCCACTCGCTCCCCCCAGCCCGACCGGCCCCGCGGGGAGTGGGGGTCTGCGGGCGCGGCCTCGCCTGGCCGCCTGAGCCCGGTTTCCCACCCACGTCTCCCGGAATTCCTCCACGTCAACATCTGCTCTTGCTGACACCACTTTCCACTGGGCATTTGTTCTCTTTTGTCCCAATTAGACTGGTTACTGCCTCCCCGGCATACAGGACGCATCCTCGAGAAGTGTTCACAAATCACAATAATTAGTACTCACTCACCCTCGGTCACACCCACCGACGAAGCCATTTAAATTTATGAACGAAGCCCATTCCTTGGAAAGCAAGCGTGAGCCATCGCGGGGGACCCGGGCGTGGGGAGGGGGGATGGGATGTCTCCGCCCTGGGGTGCGCCTGCCTGAGGGCGCTTGGCTCCCAGCCGGTGGGGAGGCTGGCACAGCCCCCGCGCAGCGCGGGCCATTAGCTATGCAAATCAGGTAATTACACACATAAATACCCACTGCCTGTCCCTTGTCGCTGGGCCAGGGAGAACCGGCGGTGGCAGCCAGGTCCTGGGGGCTAGAGGAGCAAGTGAGGCGGCCGGAGCCCCGCGCCCACCGGAGGCGCCCGCTCTGCCGCTCAGGGTGTGTCCAGCGCCCCGGGTCCCGGTTCACTGCCGTCTGAAGTGAAGCGCTCACGTCCTTTTACGACGGAATACGCTGTCTTTTTGAGAAAGCGAGTTCATCACTATTTGCTGAGCTGCTCCAGGATGGGCATTTTGGGAATCAAGACGAAAATGGCCCAGTCCCCCTCCCTTAGGGGACTTAACAGGGGGGCTGTGGGTTCCGGGGCCCCTAACCCAGGGCGGCAAACACAAGGCCGGCCCTCCGTCTTGTTTTATCCGGCGGGGAGGCTGGTTTCTGCCCACCTCGCCCGGCAAGGGGCAGGTATGTCCACACAGCCCTGAAAGGACATTTGGCCCTTTGAAGGCCACTGTGGGGCTGATGTGGCCCCGGTGACACGAGCCTGAGGTCCTGCCCGCTGACCAGCTCTCACCCTGCGTTTGCAGGCCCTGCGCCCTGGGGCCAGTTGCGTGGACCTCCAGTTCCTGCGTTAGTGCGTCTGTGAAAACACCGGGCGCCCGGGTAGCTCCTGGACAGTGTGTTTCCGTGTTGACGGAACGAGTGCAGGGGAGCATCCCACGCCAGGCCCGGGACCGCAGAGGCCTGGGTGTGCGACTGTGGGACCCATGGATCTCGCCCTGCCCGACAGGGGGGCAGCAGAGCTGTGTGTGACCTTGGGGGTCGCTGCTGCCCGGCAGAGCGTGGCCTGTGGCCGACACTGTCCCTGCACGGGCGGCGGCTGCGGAGCTGCCCAGGAAGGCGCGGGGGCCAGGACTCCGTCTCGGGGTTCCGGCAGGTTCCATGTCGGCCCCGCCCCTCCTCTATGCGTTCCTTGGAGCGTAGTTTTCTAGGACTTGGGTCTTTTTGCATCTTCTCTAGCCGTGACGGAAGCTAGGAGGACGTCTCCAGGGAAGCCCAGGCCTGACCTCTTGGGGAGTAGAACCAGGAGGAAGGTGGTTGGGGTGAACAGCGGATGTGGGGTGAACAGCAGATGCGGGGTGGCCAGGAAGGAGGTGGGCTCGCAGGCGAGAGCCTCCCCGCCATGCCTGTCCCCCATGTGGGGGCCACACCTGTGCCCCGAGGCGGGGGCTGGGGGCAGGGGAAGGCCAGCAGGGCTCCCCCGCGCCCCAGCTCCTGTCTCAGGGAGCTCCGGTGAGCACGGTGGGCGTTCTGGGAATCGTGCTGGAAGCATCACGTCCGGAAAGCAATCACATTTAGACAAAATAATGGCTCTGCTCAGAAGGAAACGCGGGGAGGCCAACGCTACTCTCAACGGGAAGTCAGGACGCTCCGTCTTCCACAGGGACGAGCGGCCCCCGTCCCTGATCTTCCTGCCCAGGTTAGTTTATGGTTGTTAAGAAGACGAATCGCACGCCGTGGGCCCATCGGCCTGGGCGCCGCCGGTTCCTTTACGAGGGGAACGCTGCCCTCAAAGGCACTTACCCTGCGACGAGGTGCCCACGGATCAGGGCGAGAGCATCGGATTAAAACGGCCAAGCTGCGCGATGAAACACAATCATCAGGGCTGGAAACTCACCAGGGAGCGGCGCGTGGCCCCCGGTTGTCAGGGGGGAAACGGAGAATTAAGGGGCCTCGCGGGAGAGGGTCCCGTGCGGGCGGCGCCCTCCTGGCGGATGAGAGGGTAGGTTTCCTCAGGGTGGAGACACGCTGGCATCTACGTGCTCAGCTTGAAACGTTCGTGATGACGTAGACGCGTGTAGCACGTTTGCTCACTTGTAATTTCTTGACCGGGCTGTGTAGGTGGCAGGGAGTGAACAGGGCTGAGGGAACATCTCCCGGGCACGAGAGAGGACGGGTAAGGCCGGGCTAGCGAGGCCCAGGCGGCAGGTACCGCCCTGGACGCACGCGGTGAGGAGCGTGGCTGCACGTCTCTTTTGAATTAAACGTCACAGGTATTATTCACGCAGAGCTGGCTCTCCGGGAGGCCGTGCGTTACCAGCACAACGCGCCAGGGTCTGTGGACGTACTTTAAGAAGCAACGCTCACTCCCCTTTCCTCTGCTTAGAATGGACCCGTGGTCCCCAAGTCGGCCACTCCGGGCCTTGTCATCTCTTCCTGCATCTTCAGCCCCCACCGACCGGCACGGCTTCTGTGCGCTTCGCGGGAGGGTCACCCACAGACAGTCACGTCCCGGGGCGTCCATGCCACTAAGTTGTCAGTCAGCTCCATACCGCCGTGTACTCCGTAGACCTCTGTAGCTGCCAAGTAGCGATTAATAAATAGCGATTACTAAAGAGTAGCTTAACTTATTCAACTCCCCCTCCTCATTTTCCCTGCCGTAAACCAGCGTCCCCTCCCCAGCCAGCCGGTCGGTCCTCGCGGGTGAGTTTTATGGTGGAACCAGCCAGGAGACTTTCACAGCCGGGTGTGGTTTATCGAAACGTTTGGCCGTTTTAGCAAAGTCTTTGAACATGGTTTTGGGCAGCCAGGCAGGCGCCCCCACCGCTCGCCGGCCCCGTCCTCTCGGGGGGAGCTGGTGGCCGCCAGCACGGGGTGTCCCTACGCCACCTCGCAGGAGCAAGGGGACGGCACTTGGTAACTTTGCAGAAGTGGGGACTGAGCGATGGGGAGACAGGGCCGTCCCTGTGTGTGGCAGGCGGGTCTCTGTGGGGCGCAGACCCCACCTCTCACTCTGGGGGACCCTCTTCAGTTGCGGCCCATCAGGTAAGACCGAGTCTCAAAGCTGGAGACTTGAGGGGGCTCAAGGCTGGAGGGGGTCCCGCCCCCGTGAAGTGGAAGGCGTGGTTAGCGCCGCCAAGGGAAGAGCCCACGTTTCCCCAGAGGTGAAGCAGGGCCCCAGCACCTCCAGGAAGCAGGCAGGCGGGGGGCGGGGGCCTCTGCGGCCGGTGGACAGTGTGTCCGCAAATAAGCGGAAGCTGGGCTCACCTGTTAGTCCAGAGGCCTGATTCAGCGAGGCCTTCAGGACTTTGCACACACGCGTGTGGGCGCGGGAGATGCACGTTTATTTGCGTCAGTCCTGACCTGCCTCTCGCACCTCCCGGGGATGGGCCGAGTGCTAAACCTCACACGAGGCAAAGTGGACCTTCACCCGGGGGGAGGGGCAGCCTGGCGAGCACCCCCAGCACCTCCCAGGGCACCTGGCTGGGCGGAAGATGCCGGAACCGCTCCCCTGGCACACAGCCTCCTCCAGCGGCCCCTGTCGGGGGGACGGGAGGCCCGAGGGGAGCTGGGGATGCCTGAGCCCCTCCTGGCCTAAGCGGCCCGAGACCCGTGGTCACCCTGCCCCTGTGCAGGTTCTCCTGGCTCCCGTCCCCATTCACTGAGGCCGGGCAGAGAGGAGAACACAGCCCCCGGCCCCGGGGGGCACCGCTGGCCCCCACCCAGAGTCTCCAGCAGCCTCCACCACGCTGTGCAACGTGGCTCAGGCTCTAAGGAGAGAGGAGTGTGGCGGGTCCAGCTGTCATCAGCATCACATGCGCCAGCGGCTGACAAGCAGAAAGCGGAGTCTCTTTTGAGAGGCTATTGATCAAGATGAAAGAGGATTGATCTGGAACCTGTCGGCAGCGACAGCGGGAGGCAAGCGTCCGCCGTGAGGCTCCGGCCAGCAGGGACTCCAAAAGGAACCTCAGGAGGCAAATTCCAAACTAATTCAGGGCTGGCAGTAACGACATCAAGTCAAAGCTATTGCCCGCCGGGGAACCGAAAGGTCGCCGGTTCGATTCCCAGTCCGGGCCCAGGCCTGGGGGGCGGCCGGTCCCCTGGTTGGGGGGCGGGAAAGGCAACTGGTTGGCGTTTCTCCTCCTCTCTTTGTGCCACGGCCGCGTCGGGGTTCCCACCACGCTTCTGCACCCCCGGCAGGCCCGGTGGCTGAAAAGGAATCGTCTTAGTTCCTTGCCTGTGAACCTGGATTAACCCGTACAAAGCGTCTCAGGGACCTGAGCAAGGTTCGGAAGCCTAGCTTCACGGGGTTCATAGCTGTCACATTTTATTTCAATTTTATCCTCCATAATATGCTCCATGGAGAACCCTGCCCCGCCTAATGAGCCGGCACAAGGAAGTTATTTCAACAGATTAATCCTGCAAACGCCATTCTTCCTGTCCGCCTCACCTTTAATTGGAATCGATGCTGTCGTTTCATTCATTTGAGTATTTTTGGTGCTTTCATCGTTGCGTTTTCAACACATGTCTTCCTGGTGGCCTTACTTTAAAGAGCATGTGTATCTGATTGGGGGGTCCCTGTGTCACAAAGAGCAGGTGCAGGGAAACTCATGTCAGCGACAAGGCGAAGCGGAAGGCACAACGGGGGGCTGACGCTGCCCACACGCTGGGCTGGTGGACACGGGGGTCCTCAGACTTTCTTCTCAGAACCCCACCTCTCACCTGGGCCCTCTGACCCTGCCCCCGACCCACGGGCCCGGGGGGATGGTGCCCTCTTGCCACCGCTGGCACCGACCTGCTGACGGGCGACAGGAGCGGAAGTGGGGTGACAGGGGGCACGGAGGAACCAGGGCAGCCGCCCCGCTGCACTCTAGGTGACCTTCCGCAGGTCCAGGTCCCCCCGGTGGTCTCGTCTGCTGTTAACCGTGGCGCGGGGGATGGGCGGCCTGGGAGAGGAGCCTCACCTGTGGAGCCTGGGTTAGGAAGGTGAACGTCAGAGGGAAAAGAAGAAACGCGATGCTAACAATGGAAAAGACCCACCTGCCTTGTGACATCGGAGGTATTCCGCTAAGTCGATATTTCTCATCAAAAATATTGTATACAGACAGGGTGGGAAGCTACCTATTTATCTCTCGTCTGCTATCCATCCATCTATCTATCGAATGAAAGAGTCGAAGACGGACCCCCTGACCCCTGTCCTGCGGACTCAGGGCCCCACGGAGCTGAGACAGGACACCCCAGGTTGGCGAGGTAATCTCGCCGCTCCTTGTCCCAGTCTCGAGGTTGCTGTTACATTTGAGTTACTGTAGCAGTCATGTTAATGGAACTCTGACACCAGTGAGTTGTTTCCATGGGGCATTATATTCCAATTCACTTGTCTAGTGCCTGTGCCTAACTTTAAAACAATAAATATCGGGAAAGTTGTAACTACGCTTTACCTGCAAAACTGGGATGATGCAAACACCTAAACTTGTCTTCTAGACCTTGAAGATCGCTTCCCTTCTGTGTACGGCTTGTGTCAAAGGACAATGTTGCATTTTAGGGTACACATCCTCATTTCACGCTCATAACTAATGAGGTACAGAACTAAGAAATCAGTCTGGCCCTGGCTGCTGGCTCAGAGGATATGGTGCCGGCCTGCGGACCCAAAGGTCGCTGGTTCGATTCCCAGCCAGGGCACATAACCAGGTTGCAAGCCAGGTCTCCAGCCAGGTTCGCAGCCGGAGGCAGGTGCAAGGCAACCACACATTGGTGTCTCTCTCCCTCTCTGAAATAAATAAAATCTTAGAAAGAAAAAAGAAAGAAATCTGAAGGTGGTCTGGGGTACAGACAACACAAAGGTGAACTGACAGCTGATGTAATAAAAAAATGCTCAGAGTAAGAAATGACAAGGACGAGGTAACCACAGGAAGACAGGAAGTCAAAACAATGACGCGTTTGCGTCCCTCAATTCCATGCGAATACATTCAGACGAAGCGAATGTAGCCATGTAATCATCTCACTGTTCTGAAAAGCTATCTGGGAATGTAGTTCCAAATACCTTGATACGATTAACTTATTAAGTAAAAATAGACGGATACTTGTGTAACCTGTTTCCGCCACAGTTCAGGACCCTGGCATGGGGTCCGTAGAGGCCGGGCGCCACACGGTCATGTCGAGTGGGCTGTGCTCCGTTGACTGTGCTCACCTGACGGAGGGAAGACAAAGGGATTCACACCAATTGGAAAGAAATCAGCCCAAGTGCCGTTTGAACCCGGTTCGAACGTGTCCCGGGGAAACCCAAGAGGATGAAGTGGATAAGCGAAGCTGACGATCGGAGCGGCACCCACGCGCCGTAGATAAATCACCGGCTGTCACAGGCGTGAGCCACGCGGAGTCGATTGGAACTTGACGCCTGGGGAAAGCCTGTCCCTTCCCGACGCGGCAAACCGGGTGACTCCTTCTCACAGAACCTACGAGGCCGACCACAAATAAGCGTCAGAACATTTTGAGAAGGAGGCTTGACCAATAGGCGCACTTGCCGGAGCGCTTCCCTTTCCGTTGGCGTGTGTGAACACATGGGGCACGTCTCATACCAACGCCCTCAATAAGTGGCCTGCGCTGTTCATCAACGCGTGTTATTGGCTTGCTGTTTCCTCCTGAATGAGGCCGCCAGCACCCCACAGGGGGCCGCGCAGTGTGGCGAACACACCGTTCGACTTGAGGACCCAGCGCCCTGACCCTTTCCTACCTGCTCCCAACGACCCCGAAACTTGTGCTGCGTGGAATCTATCCTGACAACGTTCTGGGGTGAGTTGGGGTGGAAACATACTCTATCCCTAACCAGCCAATGTAAGGAGATCATCGGATGGCGCACATTTGCAACCGTAAACCGCAGTTCGCTGTATGCGTGGCCGTCTTTTCCATAATTAAATGTACTTATTTCTAAAGCAAATGGGAACTGTAGCAGCTGCAGACTGTGCGCTTGCCAATTTGACAGCTGTTTGGAGACTCTGCAAAATTATTAGCACTTGTACTGTGCTTGGAAGCCATTTCTGCAAGAACTGGAGGCAATTTTATCCTAAGATGGATATTAAAGCAAGTACATTGGCTTGGAAAACACACAGGGCAGAGATTTCCCCCCAAATGACACTTTGGATGACAAGTATCATGGGGACACTTGGTGCCCTCCTCTCTTGGAGGCTGACCTTGGAGAAGCAAAAGGACATATTGTGTCCTGACTAAACTAGAAGTTGGCGGCCTGAATAAGCAAAAACTGAGAAACAGAGAATTCCTCCAGCAACGATGAATTATGTTTTCCTCGTGTACCATTTTAAAACGGCAGAACTTACAAGGGGAAAAAATGAGCCTCATTCCCATTTCCCGGAGCTGAAGAGTCATGATTTGTTTTTGCAAAATTGAAATCCTTGAGCATATTAATTCTCCATTCTTCTCCTTTTCACTTATCATTCCACTATGAATTGCCCTGTGTCATTACTTGCATTTAAAAGTAAAGTTAATTACATCTTGTGATGGCACTTTATGGCTCCACTGTTCTTTATGTCACCGTTATTCTGTATTGGAGATTCCACGTTTTTTTTTTTTGTTGTTTATTTTGCTCTTATTTACCAAAGTGTGGTGAACATGTAAATCTCTGCTTATGCGTCTGGTA
Source organism: Noctilio leporinus (assembly GCA_004026585.1). Lineage (NCBI taxonomy): Eukaryota > Metazoa > Chordata > Mammalia > Chiroptera > Noctilionidae > Noctilio > Noctilio leporinus. Next base: position 27,338 of record PVIW01003965.1, on the reverse strand, counting down.
ATTTGCTTTACGTTTTTGCTAGAAACAAATGAAATTATTGGGCCACAGGGTGTCTTGATATTAAGGTTTTAAAATGTAATTTGAAATTGCTTTCTAGAAAACGCTCCAGCCAATTTTGTGTTCGCAGCAAATGCTGCGAATTTTTAACTTGACTCGTGATTAAGTTTGCACGGATTCGTACACTTGACTGTAAGGTGCTTTGACATCCTGACCTCAACACGGGCCGCAGGGAATTCTCCCTCGTGCTCAGTTTTCTCGACTTCCCGGGACACGGGAGGCTGAGGACGACCCACGTGACGGGGAGGCGGGCGACGGAGAGAGGTCAGTGATCAAAGCTACTCCGCCAAGAGGGATTTGCTGGAAGTACCGGGGACACCTGACTTCTGGGGAGAGCGGATCATTAGAGTCTATTTGCCCAGAGGATAAAATATTTATTTCTCCAGAGGTATTTCAAAGAAGGCGAAGAATATCTTCTTCTGGTAAGTTCATCATTCATGCTTCTCATGGTCCAGGGGTTTACCACACGTTGCTGAAAGTAGTCTGGCGTATGATTATAATGGTACCAAGGGGGTCAAGTCATGCCTCCCAGCCTTTCTCCTGGGGGTGCACGTGCTGCACGACCTGGTTCCATGCTACGTGGTGGCCCTTCTGCAAGCGTTTCTGTCTCCCCACCTGATTACAAGGCTTCTTGTTTCAACCCTGCCTGGGGCGTTGAACCAATGAAGACGTCAACCTGTAAGTCTGGAAGGTGATTTCTGCCATGGAATTAAAACAAGGAAAATGGGGACACGGTCATAAGGTCGATAACAAATTTGGTCAGAAATATATCTATACAAAATGAATCTATACTGTGGCTTTCATCTCACAGGACAGAAACCCCGTTCGTGTCCCCAGAAGGGGGGGCTTAGCTCTGCTTCCCCGCAAACCTTCTTCCTGCCCCAGGACCTTTGCTCAGGTTCTGGGAGAGGATTGTACATCTGGCAGGTGATTGTCCATTAATTGATTGACCGTTGTTTCGTTTTTAAAAAACGTTTGGTCAAAAAAAATGCTTTTTCCTAAGAAAAATGGCACTATCCGATTGAAAATTAGAGTTAGTTATTATTTAATTTGAATTTTGTTTCCTTTCGGCTTCGCAGTAACTTACTGGTTCCCTATTTTACCTCCTCCCTTGAGGTAAGAAGCCACCAAGCCTGCAGAGAACTTTTCCGAGTTTAATTGGAGCCACCGGGGTCTCTGCCGGGCGCAGGTCCTCCGGCCCCTGCGGCAGGGAGGTGGGCCCTCCGGCGTGTCCTCTGTGGCCGCCCCCGGAGCAGGGTGACCGCCCAGGGCTCAGTCTCTGACCCCCTTCCTCAGGGCCCCCTGCCGACGCCCCCCGCAGACGATCCTCGAAGTTCTTTGAAGTTGGTTCTTTCTTGTCTACCCCAGACAGAATTATCCTTCATTAATGCGAGAAGATCCTATGGATTTAGTTAAAAATGAATTCATTGATCCTTTGGCTTCCAGTCCCAGCTTTTACGCCATGTCGGCACCCTGGCGGCTCAGGGCGGGTTTTGGGAACTCGGCCCACGTGCAGGGGTGGAGAACCTCCCGCCCCAGGGATGAAGTATCGTCACCATGGGGACGTGGCGCACGTGACCCGCTGTCGCGGCAGGAACCATGCAGAGAAACGCCGGCCTGAGAAGCTTCTGCTGACAGGTCCCCATGGACCCCCAGCCCCTTCAACTCGGCCTCACCAGGCCATGTTTGGTCCCCACCACTCTGGTCACCATTCCCTGAAAGACCTGTGTTCTCCTGTTGTTTCCTTTTTTATGCGCATTCTTAGAGGTGAGGTATGTCCCTGCCTCCTGCCTCCTGGCCCCCAGGTGTCCCTACCTGAACACCTGCCCCTGCAAAGCTGCTGCCGCCTGGCGCGGCCCCTCCGCCTCCTGGGCACCTCCCGGGGGCCGATGGCGGCCCTGACACCCTGGCAAGGATGGAGCCTCGAGGGGGCCCCTTCTAGGAATGTGGGGTGCGTACCCCGCACCTGCGCTCGCAAGCAATGGGGCTTCGAGTAGGAGGAAGGGGGGCACGACCGGGGCTGGGAACACCCCCCAGCCACAAGGAAGGAGACGCAGGTCACTTCTGAAGCCTGAGTGTGAGGGGCTAAGCCTACAACGCAGTGGGAACTTGGGACCCATCTTGATGGTATCACCGGCGGTGAGTCACCAGGGTGACACCTGCGTGTGTACCAGGGTGCGGCACAGCAGGCTCCATGCTCTTCCCAACGCCAGCCTCTGGGCGCCCACAGCGCAGGCCTGGCAGGTCTGAGTGGGCACAGCGCTGGCTCTTCCCACGTCCCTCGGGGGCTGCGGGGCTGCTGGCCTCGCACTGGCCCGGCCGGAGACGCCGAGAACACGGGAGACCAGCCGCCCGGCGGGGAGGGGACGGTGACCTGCAGGCAGAGGTCACCAGGATGGACACCGTTGGCAAGGGAGGGGGTCTACCAGCGGGAATTGTTAATGAGAGAATCCAAGGTTTCCATCAGCACGGGTTCCATTTCGTGAATCAGCCTAGGGATCTTGGTCACATCTATAGTTCATTTTATTTTTATCTCCTATGTGTTTTCTAATGAATACTTCTTACAGATACTGTTACTTGCTTTCACACACACTTTCGCAGACAAGGAATTGTGTGGGTGATGGATTATAAATAAAACTTAAATGCAGAGCCTTTTCTGCACATAGTAGGAGTCTAGCGTGTGTCCTGTTGGGATTTTACCGCTTCCGCTTGCCTGCTGACCTCCTGCTTCTCTGCACGTTGGATGGTAAGTTCTCTGCCGACGGAGGCCGCGCTCGGGTGGCCCAGCTCCACCCTGAATCAGCGTTCGTGCTCCGGGTGCCACCGGCATCCGATCAAGGAGAAAACAAACCAAAGCAGGATGAAGTGAGGCGGCAATGGTCAACGACAGGAGGGAGTATCGTAGTACAGAGGTGTTATTTTCTAATTCACTCATCGTTGGTTACGATTATATGCTAATGTGAACGGGAGGACCGAGAGCTCAGATGTTCCCGGCGGGCCAAGGGGCCGCCCTGGGGACAGTGCATCAGCTAGAAACAGCGTCTCCAGGAAAAGGCTTTGTGAGTCACGTCTCTTTTCTTTCTTTATGATTTTCTGCTATTATTAAATTCACCTACTTAGAGTTGGCCCCGGCTTTTGGATGAAAAGGTGCTGCGTGTAAAGTGCGGGTGAACGTGGGCTCACACGCCCCTGTTAGAGGAACATCTCTGCTCAGTGAGCCCGCACCTGCCGCCGGCAGCCCTGGTGGGTCAGGGGGCGGGGTCTCCACACAGGTCGCCGTCCAGGGTCACGGGGAGGGGTGTCATGACCCGTCCACGCCCAACACAGCAGGGGCGTTCTCTCTGCAAGTGGGGCAGAGGGCAACGGAAAAGGGAACTCTTCAGAAATAACTTCTGCTTTTCTCTTCTATCATGTTATCTTCTGGGACATGGCCAAGTTGGGAGTATGAGGTTCCGCGGTCCCTCCACCAGGGAGACGCTGGGAGGCGGGTCCTGGGCAGCCAGAGGCGCACGGTGCCGGGTGCTGCCGCAGAAGCTCACCTCGCCTATTCACGCATGGCTTGAACTCAGGTTGCGTGCGTTTTGTGGTCTGTACGTTGTCGGTAGACACCACGTGACGGAGCCCTGGTCTCAGGGATTCAGGCGGTCAGCGTGGCAGCAGCGCGAGTTAGGGTGGGACGGCTGCCGGGGCCCCGAAAGTGTGAGTGACACCGGAGCCTGCCTGTGTGTTTTCTTTAAAGGACTCGATGAGTTGACCCCGGACAGTGCTCAGGACAGCGAGGACCAGCGCATGCCTGCTGTCACTAACGTTGTTAGCCGGTTAGAGGGGCAGGTGGGGAACTTTAGCCAACCCTGCCCTGCACAAAGCCAGGCGACGGGCATGCGTTGCACGTAAAATGTCCACGAGACATCTTCTCCTCCCAGTTGCTCAGAGCTAGGCTTCCCCATGAGGGGTGCGTGGCTCTGGGTCGGGGCTCAGGGTCGGCCGGTACGTGGACAGCCCTGCCCCTCACCAACTGAGCCTTTGGGTGAAGCCGCCACCCCCAGGTGGCGTGCGCAGCTCACGGCTTCTCCAACCCAGAACGGGCCCCAGAATATCCTTTGTGCCAATGGTCAGGGCCGCCGGGCCTGGAGAAGCCACACCGGGAGGACGCTGTAGAATCAAGCGACCGGTTTATCTGGGGAATCGGGAGACCGGGGAGGGGCCAGGGAAGAGACTTCCAGAGAAGTCGTCTTGGACTTGGAGTCCCCGGGTCCGGCCTTATCCCAGCCGCTACATGCAGCGGCACAGGTGTGCCCCTCAAAGGAAAATTCGTGCATCAACCAAAATCCCGTAAGCAGAGAAAGCTTAGTGGGATGACCTGCGAGGCCACTTGCTTCATTACCGCCTCCCCAGGGGTCTCCGGACACGTTAACTCCGTTACCTCCTGCCCCAGAGTTTCCCCGCCGGTACCGCGGTCACATTCCCGCCAGGCTGGGATGTAAACACTGACATTGTCACAGTTCCAACTGAAGTCCAGGTGCAATCAAAGTCCAAAGGCACCTGCTGCCTCCATGTTCGCTGCCCCACATCCTGACACCGGTCAGACCTGGGGCCTTTGATTATTAAAATAGAAAAAGGTTCTTGAGCTGCTCAGTGCAGCCCTAAGTCCGGGCTTGGCTCACGCTGTCCCAGCCCAGCCGCTGTGTATTTTTATGCTGCACGGACGTCGGCAGGGGTCCCCCGGCCCCTCAGTCCCAGGGTCCTATGCTGGGGGGCCCTCTGTCTCCACTTGTGTCTTCCCTCCCACAGGCCTCTTCCGAGACAGCTTTCCCGGCCTCTCCAGGTCAGAGGACGCGGCACCAGGCGGTGACCGTGTTTCTAGGACCCGTGGCTGTTACCTGAGGTGTGGACACCCTGTGGCACATCCCTCGTCCCCTGGATGGCACGTTGACTCGCCAGCCTGTGCCCCAGGGTCACCTGCTGGGACCTCCTGACGCAGCCCCGAGCCCATCAGAGTCTGCGCCAGCCTCAACCGCAGCCCCTGCCGTTGCCCTCAGCGAGGTGGGGACGCGCCCCAAAGTCCCAGGGCACTGACGCCCTTGTCAGGAAGAGCAGGGGGGACTCCCGTAGGGTCAGAGCCCGGCGGGGGAGGGGCGCGCACTGCATCCTGGGGTCTGCGCGGCCCTATAGTTTCTGGGGGGGGGAGGTGGAGGGTGCATGACCGAGGTCTTGAAGGAATGTGGTTCTTGGAGAGGAACCATCGCTAAGGATGGAAAGAGGAGGCTGCGCCCTGAAACGGGCGCAAGGCTGGCTGGTAACGGGCCTGGGCGTTTACGTCAGGAAACCCGAGGTTACCCCAGCGACTGAACCCTCTGAGCTCCCCCGCTCCCCCCTAAGAGTGGGGGGAAATCCGGCACGCAAGCTTGTCTTGACGATTAGCTAAGATAATGCCCACGAGACCCCAAGGGTGAGGCTTGAGACCAGGCTGAAGCTCAAAGGAGGGGCCACAGCACCCCTCCCCCCACGGCAGCACCTGGGAGCGGGGCCCGGGGGGCACGGCGGTTCCCCTGGTTTTCCTCCCCGTCGTGGGCCCCTCGCGGCCTGTGGGCGCAGCCGGCACCCAGGCGCAGGGACACGGGGAGCAGCCGCCGTGCACGCTGTCCCCTCCCCTCAGCTGAGTTGGGAACGGAGGCCACAGAACCGGCCTGGCCCTCATCCCTCTCAGGGCAAAGCCCCCGAGAGACCTCCGTGCACAGGAAGGGCTGGCGGCCTCAGTAGGAAAAAGGGGGCCGATCACGCTTCTGGGGGTCCTTCTACGTTGCAAATCACTTCCTTGGCTGGATTCTCGCTACACTTACGCCTTGTTCTAGTCAATCTTTCATTAGCGAGGATCCTGAAAAAGACATTCCTTTAAATAATTGAGTTTCCCTGCTCCGCACGGATCCCATGTGTTGCCTTGGAAATTATTCTCTTCGGAAGAAGAAATCACTGGTTGCTCTGCTTTTCTTTGATTACCAGAGACCCGGTGTCCAAGGAGAGACCGTATGGGAAAGGACCCCACGTGTGAGGAGGGAGAGTGGACTGAACCTCTCCTTCTCGGTGGCCCCGAGGGAGGAAGGAGGGAAACTTTAGTTTAACATTTGCCCCTCCTGCCACAGACGTGCACAGGCGATTTCACCCGGGACCCTCTGGTGTAGGCCAGGGCCTTCCGAGAAGCCGTGACGACCCCTTCCTCCCGCTGGACGGGAAGCCGGTTCCTCGGGCCAGAAGCATCGGGCGGGGAGGAGGGCAGGTATGCTTGCGTGTTAAGCAGCTTCATTTCCACTGAATTCTGTCAAAAACATCAACGCATGACCCTGGGATGTTACCAACGCTTCAACTCCAACCCATTTCTCGGAAGCACGTGTTCCGTGTTCCCCGTGGGCTCTGGAGTTGTGGGGACCGGGGCGTCTCGCTGGAAGCACCTGTGCGGGGCCGCTGCAGAGCGAGACGTGTTCCTGGGCCCTGGGCTGTGCCTGCCCTGCGCTGCGCACCAGGACGCCGGTGCCACAGACCTGCGTGCAAGGCCGTGCGTGCGCGTGTGCGTGGGAAGGGAAGCCCCCTGTGCTGGGAGCTGACCAGAGGCCTGCAGAGCAAACCAAGGTGGAGCGGAGCCCTCAGACCCTCGCTGCCAACTTGCTCCTTCTTGCAGGGAGCGTGGAAGGGGGTCTCGCTGTGCCCAGTGTCCTGACCTCCAAGCCGGGGTCACGCCTCACCCTCTCCTGGTCCAAGGGCTTTGCCTTGCAAACCTGTCCTGCTGGAAAGGGGGCCGAGGGTGGCTGAGACCGAAGCGGGAGCCCTGCCTGTCCTGTCGCCAGGGCACCAGCCGGAGGCTTGCGCTGGGTGGGTCCACGGGTCAGAGGGGTGGGCGAGGGTGGAGGGGGCTTGTCTGAATCGTAGGTGACACCCAGGAAGTCACGGAGGAGCGAGCGTCCCAGCCAGTCAGGTGGCTTCCTGCTGGGGTGCAGAGAGAATTCCCAAGGTGCCGAGAAGACGCGGAGAAGCAGCTGCGGGTCCCCTGGGGGCCCGGACCACGTGGCTGGGGAGAGGGGCTGCGGAGGGGTCCGGGCAGACCCTCACGGACACGCAGGGCCCACCGGGGTTTGTGGGGGCACAGGAGGCGGCGCCCATCATGGGCAGGAGCCGGCCTTCCCCAATGCGCTGAGCCCCTCTTTCCTGCTCCGCGAGCTTCCATTCCACATTTTCCAGCTCCTGAGTGAACCCCCAAAGTTGCCGCCTCTGCCCCGCTGCTGCAGGAGCCCAGGGAGGGGGCTGATCACGTCAAGAGCATCAACACTGAGTCCTGGGCCGCAGGCCTGTTCCGTCGCCCCCCTGGGCTCCCCTGGGTCCCCCTCAGCCGTCACGGGATGATCAGGTTAGATCTGTGTAAAGAGCCAGGAGCCGCCATCAGAACGGGCAGGCGCACCTCTCGTCAGAGGAAGGTTTCCGTGAGAGTCCGCGTTGAATGCGGGGATTGACAGAACATCCGTGGAAGCAAAATCTTGTTCTTCCGGAGCAAGTTCGTGAGTTGAGTGCACGCAGGGCTGTTCCCGGTCCCTCGCCAGCGATTCGCTGTCGCTGTCCGGGGAAACCGCGTGGTCCCAGCGACGGCTGGCTGACAGTAGCCCCTGCTGCCCCCTCGGCCACGCACGGAACCCTCGTTCCCAGAAGCAGACGCCCAGCAGGCTGATGCTGCAGGGGGGTCTCCCGCCAGCCCCGTGGCCTCCAGCCCGCCAGCCTCCGACAGGCGTGACCGTAGCGGCGTGTCAGCGAGGGTGATTCCTGCAGCTGGGGAGCAACAGGCAGAAACACCTTCCAAAAAATGCTCTTCTGTGACCGCCTCCCTTCCACTGCTTTTAGGGAAATAACTGAAAGCGCAGAATGGGGATCCGCAGGAATTGAAAGCAAACTCTCTCTCCCTCTTTCCCATCCCATCCGTTTGGAGGGGCAGCCACAACACAGCACCACGGACTTGGTGACTTAAATGACACCGGCAGCAGCACCGACTTCCCCTTGACCCCACGAGAGTCTGCCCGGCGCTGCCTCCCCTTCTCTCCTCGCCGGGATCTCCTCCCACCTGACAGGGCCCCTCAGCCTCCTCCAAACGGCACTTTCAAACGTGTTCGTACCCGCAGGATGACCCGTGCTCACTACCCTGCAGCCAGGCCACGTGTAACCTACCAACGACACCCGGTCGTCTCTGGATGAAAGCCCATGTCACACATGACTGCGTGTGCATGCGTGTGCCCTCTGAGGATTCGTGGTGGGTGGGTATTCTCATGTCATACCTCTTTCTACCAGCCTTTCTGCATTTCCTATTCGGCCCAGCATGATTCGTGTTCCTGGATAAAGACATTGTAACCACGCTGGTGACAATGTTAAATTGTTTCTAAAATCAGCTCCCAACCCCTCCCCTCACTTTGGCAACTCACTTCCTAATTATGTAATCAGTGCAGGGTGTGTGGTTAGCACACGGTGCTGTTTACGCCTTAATAACATCGCTCGTGCAGTATTACTCACCACTATTTGTCTGATAAAAATCCTGTTCATCGGAGGTACAACATGAAACCGAAAAGCATAGCAATGAATCCCTTTTTAAGGGAACAAGAGGGTGAACATCCATGCAACTACTGCCCAGGGTTCCGAACTTCATACAAATATAATCCTATCCCGAGTATCCTCCCCTAATGTGTAACTTGTTAATTTTGCTCAGACTTTCTAAACTTACCTATGTTGATGCCGGTGACTTAATGACCCATCTTTTTGTTACTTTGTAACATTCTATTACACAGTGTGCTACAATTTGTCTAGTGTACTGCTGTTGGTAATTTAAGTTTCTAGCTTCTGACTGCTGAATGGTATGTATATTATTCTACAGGTCTTCTTGCTTACAAGGGCAAGGATTTCTTTAAGAATTATACCTAAGCCCTGGCTGGTGGCACAGCGGATAAGGTGCCAGCCCGCGAACCCAAAGGTCCCTTCCCAGCCAGGGCACATAACCAGGTTGCAAGCCAGGTCTCCAGCCAGGTCCCCAGCTGGAGGCAGGTGAAAGGCAACCATACATGGATGTCTTTCTCCCTCTCTGCTTCTCTCCCTTCCCCTCTCTTTAAACATAATAAATAAAATCTTTTTAAAAAAGGAATATAGCTAAGAGTAAAATGTCTTGACTTAAGAACATGTAAATGTTAGTTTCTGCCAAAAAGTAACTCCACCATTAGCACATTTACCTTGTCTTACAGTCGCCATTGCTTCATATTCTAATAATTTTGTGTGTGAGGTTTTAATTTTTGCCAAGAAATTAAAGTTTGAATGATATTTTAATCCAGCTCTCTTTGTATTTTTCTGTTTATCAATATTGTTGGGCCTATTTTCTTTGTTTGTTGGTCACTTGCCTTTTCTTTTTTGTGTAACAACTATTCAAGCCTTCACTTATAACCCACTTTTATATGGTGATTTTGACATTTCTCTCTTTAATTCGTATGCCCACCTTTTCACAATCTTAACATTGCATTTGGATACAACTCATTTTTATTATAGCCAAATGAACCAGGATTTACCTTTACAATGTTTTCTTTTAGTGTCTTAAGAGACGCTAACGACTTGATGACATTTCCCAATATTTTTGTCTCTAATCTTTAGAATGCCGACTCTAAAATTTAGATCCGTAAGCCACCGAGAAGTGAACGGCTGGCTCTGTGGTGTGGGATGGTGGCCACCTCCCCCCCTGCCCTTGGGATGACCTTGCAGCCTGCGGGTCGGCTGCAGGTGCCTCATGGCCCACCGTGCGCCCAGCTGCCTGTCGGACACGTGTCTCCACACCCGCTGCTTCCAACCACACTCTCTGTTATTTCCTGAAAATAAACCTTAGAGTTGAGTAGGTCTAAGCCCCCACCCTGAATCCTTTTCCAACTGCCTTGGTGTTTTAGAGGTACAGAGACATTTTGGAGGCATTTGATTATACCCCTCACTCCCCCAAATAAAACAAATCCCTGATGCATTTTCAAAAACCCAACATCTGGGGGCCCGACTGAAGATGACCTTGATTCAATAGGAAAAATCAGGAAAGTAGCATATTAAAAATATCATCTTCCAGTGTATAAGCAGGACTTTCTATTACATTTATATGCACAATAAACTCCTTTTCATAGATTTACATTGCTTTTGATAATAGCACTTAATATTATCAATAAAGTGCTCATGAAAGTCTTCACATATTTATTTCTTTACATTTATATCTAGACAGTTTATGTTCCTGTATCACTAACATTGTATTTGAAAAGTTTTTCTGATATATAAACTAAGGATGTTTGTGTATTACGTTTACACTCTTTTTATTATATACTTTTAGTAATTCAGATATTTAATTTAGAGGCTTTAAATTTTATATTCTGAAACTTTTCCAAGAGAAAGTTGTTGGGTTTTTTTTCTGGTTCACACATATTGATACAGTTTCTGTTTTGACCCCCGTAGTCCTGACTACATGGTTCAACCCACTCATGCACGTGGTGGGAGGTTCAAACACCTTCCTTCCTCCTGAATTACCCTCAAAGGGGACTTTTATCAGGCCCGCTAAGTACCTGCTTGTTCTGTGTAATCTCCAAAGGAAGGTTGCCTTTTATAAATGATGTATTTTCATCTATTGATATGACTAAATAAATGCAAGACCTTATTCTGCCATTGTTGATAATATTAATTGATTTTTTTTAAAGCTACATCCATACACATTTCTGGAATAGACCTGACTTGATCAGGATGCATCACCCTTTTTATTCACTCTTCTGTTTGGCTTGTTAATCTTAGGCACCGAACTTTGCATCCATATTCATGAGAAACAGTGGCCTTTCTTGAGCTGTGCTTTGTTGATGCATTTGCTGGCCCTAATTTACACTCAGACTCTGTAAAAACAAGGCCAATGCAGATCAGTGTAAATTACCAAAGACGTGCTCTTGGCCCTGAGGGTGCTGAGCCGGAACGAGCCGCAGACCCTCGCGGTGGGCGCCGGGGTGCAAGTGTGTTTCCCGAGCCAGCGAATGCGATTTGAATGACGACTTCCCGGGCCTTGGAGAAGTCTGACCGAAATTGCTACACGTTCGTTCAAGTTAGCACGAAGGGGGTTGGCTAAGCCACACGTTGTGTTTTACTTTTCAAATCTGTTCTATCGATTTTGCTATCCCAGTTTCCCCAGTTTGCCCCTTTGCCCCCCCTCGGGACCCCCATTCCCTGCAGCGATCCTTGCGTTCGTTCACAGCCATGGGCTGTGCATCCCAGCTCTGTGGCTTCCCCATTTCTCTATTTTAAATGCACGAGGTGAGCAAGGCCCGCAGGACAGGTGAGGAGACACGGCCTCTTCTTCCCGGGGGGTGCGGGGGTGGGGGGGACAGATTAGGATCTTTATCACACGTTTGTTATAGGGCTTCTGTGCTGGTGTTTTCCTGCAATTAGCACTTAATTGTTTACATTAATTTTTCTTTCTAGGAAAACATTTGGAAAAGTCGTAGAACCGCAAAACCATCAGGCTATAAATATTTAAGCATCAGCTGTTAAATATTTCATGTGCTTGTTCCCTCCCTCACTCAGCTATTCGCTCCTGTGCTCACTGAGCCTTCAAGGCAGCACGGTCTGCAGGCAACTAGATTGGCGCGTTTCTACCTGGTCCCCTCTCTTCCCCGCAGCACCTCATGTTTGCCTTCACCTCCGACCAGAGTCTGCATCCGAAAGTGGCCTGAGTCAACCTTATTCCAGCTTTGGCTTCACTCTCTAGGGATGCGGTGGGGTTGCCATGCGGATACTTGTCCTGTGGAATGTGCGATGGATTTCGAAATTGATCCACATCTGGGCCTGTGCCGTCGCCCGACAGAGAACCTGGTGCCCCCGTCTCCCAGGTCATCCCAGCTTCCTGAGGGGTCATCGGTGCCGTGGTGGGGCTCCCCCACCCCCCACTACCCCCGCTCGGGCCTGCCCCCCAGCCTGTCTTCCACAGCCTCTGCGCTTCCCAAGCGGGTGTCAGGAAAACACTGTCTGCTTTCCGGCCGGTGTTACCTCAGCCACCTCCCCAAATCCCTCCTTCTCCCCATCGGAGCTTCAACTCCTTGGCTCTGATGTCTCTGTGTCATCGTCCTATGTTGAAACCCTTACAAGTTCATGCAGAAGAGCCCTCCCTTCAGCGTCCACAGCCACCCCGATGAGCTTGAGGCGGTGGAGAAAACCAATTTCATTCGCATTTTAAACTAGTCCTGTGGCCGGTGCAGTGAATCGACCGGAGTGCGAGTGGAAGTGTGGAAACGTGGAGACCCATCCGGGGACCCTCGCAGCACCCCGCGGGTGGCAGAGGTGGACCCCCGGAACGCAGGTGCCCGGGACATATTTGGGGTCAGGGAGGAAGGTTAGAGAATTTCTGGTTGCAGATCTAATAGGTAATGACCTTGGAAATAGTTATTCTTCTCATAAGAAACAGATGAAAAATACCTGAAAATGAAATATTTTTCTTGGGTCTATAAAAAGGGTAACGTCACAGGGCAAACTCCCACCTGCAAATCTTGGGGGGCGGGAAAACCCAGCGTCGTAGCTGGGATACGCTTACTGGGAGCCGGAAACCATCCCTTGACGCGGATCTGGAGGCGAGTGGAGACCACCAGGCACCCAAGAAACTCCTGGGCCCCTGCCCGGTGGGCGTTCAGCGACCCCCCAGCTGGGGCCCGGGAAGACCCTGTTCTTCCTGCCGGAGGAGGACCAGGCCGCTTTGTGAAACATGCCAGGTCATGCCTCAGGCACGACTGAAACCGGAAGGGAGTCTTTACCAGAGGTTCGTCCCACCTGGGCAAAGGCATGTCCCCTCCTTCGGCCTCCCTCACCCTCAATGAAGAGGGAAAGGAAGGCGGAGAAACACTCGTGACAGTCACGCACACGCTGGGACGAGGCCTGAGACCTAGAGTGTTGCTTCCCCAGCCTTCCCCCAGCACTGGTGAGGCTCCGCCACCCCGGCACGCGCGTCCCAGGGACGAGCTGAAAGGGGCAGCTCTCAGGGTGCGGCGGACGGGAGAGAGGAGGCCGTCAGGGGTAAGCGAAGTCCAAGTCCCTGACCCCTCCAGCGAGGGCCTCCATCAGCACAGCCCACGCCTGGCCAGGCTAACGCGAGTGGACACCCCAAACCCCCGCGCCCACGGGGCCTGTTGCATGACGCAGCGCTTCCAGCCTTCAGCAGAAGGGCGTGCGGGCCACGGGCAAGACACAGCCCCGTCCGAGGAGACAGCGAGCGTCCGGACAGGCCCCGACGTGACAGCTGCTGGCATAGTCACGCAGGGAATTGCAAACGACTCTCGTGAGCGTGGCGGGCGCTGACGGAGAAGGCCGGCAGCGAGCCAGCAGATGCGTAACGTCAGCTCAGAGATGGAAACTCCGGGAAGGGACGAAAAGGAAATGCCGAAAGTCCGAAACTGTCATAGCGATGAGGAATGCGTTTGACCAGCTTCCCGGGAGACCAGGCGCTAAAGCACCCAGAGGAAAAAAGGGAAAAATAAAAACTGGACGTGTGAACGTCATGAGACAATTTCAAAAGGCTCATCCTATGCGTAACTGAAACACCGACGGGAGGGAGACAATAGAATTGAAAAAGAAACTGCAATTCAGACCAAGAACCTTCCCGAATTAATGACAGACACCGAAAGGATGATTCGGGGCCCTCAGAGAACTGCACACAAGGCAAGTAAGTAACAAAACAGTTCACATCAAGTCTAATGTTGCCATTTATAAAAAACTAGACATAAAACAAACATACAGAGAGGGAGTCTTGAAAACAGGCAGAGGAGGCGGCGAGTAAGTTACAAAACAGTTCACATCAAGTCTAGTGTCGCCAGTTATTAAAAACTAGATATAAAACAAACATACAGGGAGGGAATCTTGAAAACAGGCAGAGGAGGCGGCGGCCTTACTTCCGAAGGAGCAAAGGTAAGAATTACCGTGGATTCTCATTGGACGCCAGGCAAACAAGTGGCGATCGGGGTGAAATACTGAATCACTGACAGGAAAATACTGTCAACCCAGAATTCCGTATCTAGTGCGCGTAACCTTCAAGATGAAGAAAAGTGAACATTCTCACACGACCTAACACTGAGAAAATGGATCACCAGAAGACCTATTGCCAACATGTGAATGAAATTTAGGAAATAAAGGAGTCATTCTTGAGTGGCTTTTCTGTTTGTTTTATTGGCACTAGAGAAATTTAGACCATTTATTCTTCTGAGTGCTTTTGCTTTGGTGTGTGGCTATTTCAGGATTCTTATTCATTTCTCCGCTCTCCTTACTTCCTGTCTATGTCTTGCTTAGTGTGATTGATTATTTGCTTTTTGAAACAGATGCTTCCTGGTGGGCGCTGGGTGCTGGGCCCATCCTCTGAGAGAAAATGATTAACTCCTCGCTGCCATGGTGTGGGTGTCGCTTCATGGAACCCTCACGTGGCTCTGGAGGAGGGTATCCTGTTCCTGCCTGGCGTGTGGCCCCCGTGCAGCAGCAGCCCCACATCCCGGGGTCAGGGGCTGTGTCCTCCCCCGCCTCGGGGGTTGGGGAGCGCTCCTCCCCTGCACGCGCCAGACCTGCGCTTCGAAGCAGAACCCTGATCGGAAAATGCACCAGGCCTATTCGTGAGCAGCCACAGAAGCAAAATCCCAAATTAAAATCTTGAGTCAACGAAAAACATTCGGTTTGACCTGTTTCTTCTTTTAAAGATGTTATTATTTATTTTCAGAGAGACGGAGAGGGAGGAGGAGAGGGAGAGAAGCATCCATGGGTGGTTGCCTCTCACGCCTCCAGCTGGGGCCCCCGGCCAGCAACCCAGGCCTGTGCCCTGAGTGGGAATCGAACCAGTGACACTTGGGTTCCCCGGCCGGTGCTCAGTCCTCCAAGGCACCAGCCGGGGTGGCTGTACCTGTCTCAGCGTGTCCCTGTCTCCTGGCTGGTGCACACAAAGGAGCAACAAAGCTGGAACCCAGACAAACACTGTGGAGAGGTCGTGGGGAGCCAGCCACCGGCCGGCCCTGGGGCAGGAGCACAGAAGGAGCTCAGATCTCTTCCCTGCAGCACCTTGGGGAGTCCCTAAGGACAGGGGGTGGGGAGCCTTTTTCCTAATTAACCCTTTGAAAAGCCCTAACAAACGGACCAAATGTTTGAGAAGCGTAGGTTATTTTTGTTTTAACCTACGCTGAGTCATTCAGCTGAGAATCAGCTAATTCAGCCACTGTGGCTTCACTGAATGTAGGCTCTGATTTCTGAAGGATGTTCTCATAAGCCCCCACCATCGGCAGGATGAGTCATCATATTTATAAGGTATTTAACAGTAATCAAGACCCTGAGCCGGCAGGAAGGGACGCTAAGTGCCATAACTTATCCAGGACACCGTCATGATCGGAAGTGTGGGTTCTGCTTCCACCGCGCATTTGGAGGGAGACGGGAAAGTTGACGGAAATAACAACATCCTCTTAAATTCAATAGTAGATGGAGCTGATCGTTTCAAATCGACACACTGCCTGGATGTAGGCACGACCCTTCCACACAGGAAACAGGCCGTTTCTCCGGCTATACATTCCAGATTAAACGCACAATGCGGGGCGGTGACGCGGAGACAGACTCTATACGTAAAGTCTTAGCTTCAACGTGCCAAATCGGTCGACTTTCTGAATGTATAAATGCCATGAAATTCCGAGACGAACTCTCTTCAGTGTTGCAGCTGCCGAAAGATCATCTTCGCGGAGTAACTCTTGTAAGGTGGTTAGTGGTATGTTTCATTTAAAATCAGAGGACGCTAGAAATATCCCGTTTCAAGTGGCATTGCCTGTTCTTCAAGACATAAGCTGCGTTGTTCATTCTGGCGTCACGCACACGTTGTTTCATGTAGGTTACGTTGCACCGGCAGACACACGGGAGACGTGGGTTAAAGTGGAACCACGGGGAACGGGAGGATTTTTGAAGCCGCAGCGATCCTGCCTCCGGAACGGAGGGTGCAGTTCCCGTCTCGGGACTTGACGCCTGCGGGGTGGTCTCACGGGCCGGCAGGTGGAGGGCCCTCTGTCAAAGGAAGAAAAGCTCCCAAGCACTTCATTCTGGGGACTTGTTCACATACTTTATTCACCCGTATGCTCATTTCCTCGTCTTTATGGCTTGAGCTTGCAGAACGGGGGACGTGGCAAAGTCAAAGGATGGAACCCTGAGAAGGCCCAGTGCGGGGGAGCGGGGGAGACCCGGGCCTGGCGGGCGGTCGGGCGGCCGGGCCCTGAGGGTGGCGTGGGGCTCTCATCAGATGAAACGGAGCTGAGCTTCCTGAGCAATAGGGCAGCCACACCCTGCGCACTTATTTGAAGTGCACTAGAAACTTCTAGAATGGCTATAACAGCTGGAGCAATAAAAAACTAAGGTCTCTCTGCAGGTGCTTGGGTACAGACAGGGTGGTACCTTCACAGGACAGAAGACCACGTGTCAGGGACATGGGGACAAACTCAACACAAGCTCTTCTGTGTCCCAGAGGCCTTCGGAGTGAGCACGGCCAACGTCAGACGGTTAGTGGGATGAGGACAGACCGCAACCTTCCAGGGCTAGGCAAGGGAGCCAAAGGCACAGAGGAGAGGCCGTGGTGGCCACGGTACTGTGCTGTCCTGCCTGGGATCTCCCCTCTGGAGCGAGACTGCAGACGATTTCAGTCCTACTTTGGCTTCTTGCGAGCCTTCCATTATTTCAAAATAAAAAAAAAAATTAAAAGAAAAATTCTCTTAAAAATGATAGCAATATTTTTTTCCTAGTGAGATACCTTTGTGTAAAAAGATTCTATATAGGGCCCTGGCTGGTGGCTCGGTGGATAAGGTACCTGCAAACCCAAAGGTGGCTGGTTCGATCCCCAGCCAGGGCACATAACCAGGTTGCAAGCCAGGTCTCCAGCCAGGTCAGTAGCTGGAGGCAGATGAAGGGCAACCATCCATGGATATCTCTCTCCCTCTCTGCCTCTCTCCCTTCCCCTCTCTTTAAAAATAATAAATAAAATACATTTTTAAAAAAGGTTCTACATAGTTCTCAATATTTCTGTACTGAATGAATTTTTTACAGTCAGAATTAATTGGTAAAAAAAAAAAAACAACAGCAACACATTTTAAAGTACCCCTGTCGAATATAAAGGAGGGAATTATAATTCTGGTACATGAGCGGGTATCTTTGGAAATTAATTTCTGGGACTTTATCCTCTGTTTCAAGTACTCTATAATAGACTCTGATCCTTGCCGCTGCTTCCTAAGCCCATTTTAGAGACGCGCCTAATTTCCTTTGAAATCCCTCTTTTGGTGACACGGCCGTCGAGAAGGTGCCGCGTTGAGCAGGTGACACTGTCTGCGGCCAAGGGGGAGAGTGAGGAGACACAGCTTCCAAGTTTTTCAACAGGGACAGGGGGTGCAGAAGCAGAGCTCTTGGGTACTTTTTTTTGGGGGGAAAGGGGGTTGATTACTAGTTTAGTCAGATTTTTAATGAACATCAATGTATGTTTGCCCTTCACCTGCCTCCAGCTACAGACCTGGCTGGAGACCTGGCTTGCAACCTGGTTATGTGCCCTGGCTGGGGATCGAACCAGTGACCTTTGGGTTTGCAGGTGCCTTATCCACTGAGGTCATCTGGGAAGACAAGTGCCGGACGCTGCACGCAGGATGAACAGCCCACCCAGGTTTAAGGCGCCTGGAACAGACGCCCAGTGGCATCCGTGAGAAATGTCAGAGGAAGTGGCCTCTTCAGAGGGGCATCTAGGACGCCCGTGAACAAATTCCCTTTGCTGTTTCTGCCTCGATTACACTGAAAACAATATCACCCAAGAAAGAACAGTCCCGCGCTGTAGGGGGACCACCTGGGAGCCGTGGGAGACGCGCGGGGGTGGATGGGGGCGGGAGGACAGAACGTGAGTCACCAGCTCTCCTGCCCACGAGGCCAGGGGACCAGGACACGGAGCACGGAGTGGCCCAGGGCAACCGTCCGGCATCCGACAGCTCCGGACACCTCACAACACCTGGGGCAGAGACGGGTCCCCCTGGAGGACTGGACACCTGTGCTCTGGGCAGCTGTGGCATCTGAAGGCTGTTGCTCGTGCAGTGACCCCTGATGATGGTCACAAGGTGACCTTGAGGAGCTGCCGTGTCCAGGCGACACAATGAGATGACCTAACATGCCGAGGACAGGCATTCCAGGACAGGAGGGGACCGGGACTGGGACCGGGGCAGGCACTTCGGTAGGAAGGGGCCAGTGATTCCCCAGCTGAGGAATCATCTCAGCGCTGAGCTGAGTGAGTAAAACTGGAACCTACGCTGGGAAGCATCCGAAAGAGCCAGCGGGCCACCGTAGGGAATAAAAGTTTTTCACCAAGATCTACAATCTCACGAGAGCCAGGGGGACGCCAACACCAACACAGTCATTGCACTTTCTTCACAGGAAAACAATGCCCGAGCCTGATGAAATGATCTTTTCAAAGGGCTGAGGGAAGGTGGCCACCGTTCTAGAAACGGGGGTGTCCGTCCCTCCTGCTGCTTTTGATGCTCCCGCTGGCCAGTGATGAGCACCCCCTGAATCACGTCACGAGTGGCATTAGGCGTCTGTGGTACCTCGATGAGAAGAGCAGGAAGGGGCAACCCTCCTCCCGGATGCGTGCAGCTCAGGGGGTGCATGGGGGTCCTCTGCCTCACACCTGACACATCTTGTCAACAGCAGCACCCAGGACACCCCCTACACGGGACATCAGGCTAGATGCTAGCTTGCACCCAAAGCCCGTGCCCGTCATGGGCTGGTGTCCATGACCCCAAGACCTCGGGAATTCCAGCAACCGCCTGTGGAGCCACTTGGCCAATTTCCCACGTTGGTATTCCACGTCAGACTGGCGTTGGGAGGTTCCGAGACGCGGTTCTCACGCGTGAGTGATGCAACGTAACAGCCTCAGGCTGTGACCCGCGTGGGAATTTCATAAAGAAGAAAGCAAGCCTGGCTTCTCCTCCTTTGTGTTGTATCTTCCCTCCGCTATTTTGCTCAAAAAAAAAGAAAAGGACTAAGGCCCTTTGGGATGAAATGGCAAATGGCACTCCTTTCCCTTCAAGTGTTTCGCTGTGAAGTTCCGTGCCGTCATCTCTTCTCAGGATTATTGTCATTTCTTTGGGCGGGAAGGGGCCCCACAGCCCTTCTGCTGCAGTCGGTACCCGTAGCCGGCAGCCTAGGGGAGCCCGCGCCTGGAAAACCATGGCTGTGGCCACCAGCCAAGCCCGCCAGGCCCAGAGGGACCCGGGAGGACGCTCCACGCAGACTCTCTCTTCACCCGCCTGCCCCGCCCGCCCGCTTGCCCTTGACACGGACCCAGGCTGTGAGGGGTCCCCGGCTCCTTCCTTCGGGAGATGCCGTGGAGGGTACCCCTGTTAGGAGACGGAGGTACCCGCAAGTGAAAGTGGGTTTTTAATGTCCTTTTCCTTCGTTTTGGGAGGGATCAGGGGCCGAGTATCTAGATCTGCCCGCCCCCTGGGAGGCAGCGCAGCTGTGGGCAGTGGCGGGTGGGCGGCCCGAAGAGGGGAGCAACTGGAGGTGATGGAATATCTGTAATAGCTGTTATTACAGCCATCCGCTAGGTAATGTTATAAATAGCCTCTGATCCGGCCTCACCGGGGCGGCCACGTGAAACGCCCAGGGTCCCGGTTCCGGATGGGTGTTGACTTGCCCAGGTGACCTGCGGGCCTCGGGCTTCAGGCGGACCTCACCTGCCTCGCTCTGCCGTAGACAGAAAGGAAATCTCCAGTGTGTAGATTCAGCATTTGCCAAACCCTGGGACAGATGGGCCCTGTAGATTCTCTCTCAAAATCATCCTTATTCAGAAAACAAGAAATGAGTTTTAGAAAACATGCCAAACCAATATAGCAACAACAACATCCACTAAACAGGATGTAATTAGGCTGGAATTCACACCAGGGCTGTGCCTGGGTAGCAAAAAATAGCCTTTTCCAAAGAGAAATCTGAAACCCAGCCCCCCGCCCCGCGTGCCCCCGACGGCAGGGCCTTTGTCCTCAGTGGCCGTGGCCGTGCTGACCCTGTGACGAGGGTGTCCGTGGGGACACACTGTCAGATCTGGCTTCGGGGCGCTGGGTGAGGGGCCACCACCGGGCCGTGCAAGAGCCCCGGTGACTCGGGACCCCAGACGCCCAGGCCGGGCTGTGCTCACACCTGCTCGTGGGAGTTGGCAGGGGGTCTTATAAGTGAACACTTATTAAAAATGTACCTCTCGTTACATTGCACGGGGGTTAGAGTTCAGGAAAGCCTTCGAAGGTGAACCTTTCGCCGCGCGTTTCGAAGGTTAAAAACATTTTCAGGTCATTTTACTCCGTAATTCCCTTACGGGGGACGTTCTCCTAAATGGACAGGACGTGGCTAGCACAGGGTCGGTCAACCAGAGCGCCATCAGCGTCCCCATTTATGGTGCGTACGAAATACGTAGCTGTGCAGCGTCAAGGATGAGAGACTTCGAGCCATTGAAAAACACAAATGCAATGAAGATAATGTTTACAGAGGAATAAATGAAGAAAGACAAGCTACGCGGTGCGGTGGAAACACGTTTCCCAAGTTGCCCGCAGAAACCGTGTGGAACCGGAAGGCCGAAGGGATGTAGGGGTGTAGGTTCTGACTTTCGTCCCTTCGAACCCTCCTCGCCGGCCCCTTCTTGCCTGCAAAGTCTCTCTTGCGAAACCGCTGATCGTCTTACAGGAGCCCCTTGGTGGGAAACTCTCTTCTCTTGGCGCTTGTAAGAGTCTCTCTTCATCTCTAACCTTTGGCGTTTTAATAGGATGTGTCTTGAGTGGGCCTCCTTGGGTCCAGCGTGTTTGGGACCCGGTCAGTCATCTGAAAGCTGTCACTCGCTCTCCCTGAGGGCCACCGAGGGCCCCAGGGAACGTGGACCCACGGGCTACAGTCAGGGGCTCTGTGGGCTGCTTCACGGCCCTGCGGGGCGTCCGGCCCTCCGGTCAGCTGGGCAGAGCGAGGCTTCACCGCCAGTGGGGTGGCTGCCTGCGGACGTCACGCTTGTTTATATTCTACCCAAACCTTCAGGGCTCCGACGTTACCATCTTTGACCGCAGCGCTGGGTGACTTGGGCGCACGGGACGCCCTGGGGGGGGTGGTTGAGGGTCCCCGTTCCGCAGTGGCCGTGCCTGACTGTCCCGCAGCCGAGCCGCCTCTCAGTTGCCGGAGGGAAGAACCGGCAGATTCGCTGAGCTCAGGTTCTCCCCAGTCGGGCTGCCTGAACACGCACCTTGGTGCACCCACTGTGAGCCAAGAAGGACCTGACGGCCTACTGTGCGCTGGCGAATCTTATTCAACAACTTTGATGGGAGACAAAAGCCCTTCATTAGTTTGAGCGGTGGACAGTTCAACACCCTCGCAGGACACCCACCGTCAGGCCCACCTCGTGAGGCTGGGGGGGTGGGGACTGCGGGATGTGGGGTGCGGGGTGCTGAGGTGGTGACTCATGGCGGGTGATTCTGTGGCAGCCAGAGCTGGACTCCCTGCAGCCCTGCTGCTAAGACTGTGGAGCAGAGGCTGCCCGGGAGGCATCTGGTGTAACAATAGGACATTTAGAAAAGTTGAGGCCCAGCTAATGCCACTGATTTGGGGTTTTGCTGGGACCTGTGCCGGGAATCTGCACAAAGCTGCTGCGGTTCCCAGAAGCAGGAGCCGCGTTACTGCTGTCCTGTGAGCTTCAATCCCGGTTCGTGGGTGAGCGTTTCATGCCCCAGCAACTGTGCGTTGCCAGAGCACCGCGGTCTGACCCCCGCGACCCATCCGCTGTCCCTGTCAGGGCGCTAAGCCAGGACCTTAGCCTTGGGCTCTTCACCCGGACGCGGGAGCACGCGGGGTTAACGTATTTCTCCTTACGGTGACAGTGGCCGTCAGGGCGTCACATGCTTACGGAAACAGAAAACGAAGTCAGGCTTTTCCAGAAATAGCGAACTCGGCTGGGCTGACTAGCTTGTGCTGTCCTGGTTTTGTCCCTCAGGTCAGGCTTCGGACGGACATTTTAGAGTCATCGCCTCCATTTTCGTTTCTATGACGCTGCCTTTTCCGTTTCTGACAAAATTTTTATACTCATGGGAAAGATAGATCAAAAATAAATAGTCCCCTTTATGTGTGTCCTTTGATGACAAATAGTCAAAATATCTACAAAAATAGGTCTTAAATTCTATTTCTTCTTTGTAGTACATTTACAAAACAGCTTTCTTTACTTACGGGCGTGACCTTTAAAAAAGCCTTATTGCCAATATCAAACAATGCATATGGGGCAAAGACTTTAAAAATACAAAGTCTTTTAAAATTAATTTACCATACAAATATTTTACACAATAGGGTTTTGGGTTTCTTTATATATATATATATATATATATATATATATATATATATATATATAAAACCATGGTTAATTATTTTCCTGATTTAAACTTCATAAGATTTTTAGCCCTGGGCTGGTGGCTCAGTGGATAAGGCACCGGCCTGTGAACCCAAAGGTCGCAGGTTCGATTCCCAGCCAGGGCACATAACCAGGTTGCAAGCCAGGTCTCCAGCCAGGTCCGTAGCTGGAGGCAGGTGAAAGACAACCATACATGGATGCCTCTCTCCCTTTCTTCCCCCCTTCCTGCTCTTCTCTCTAAAAATTAATGAATAAAATATTTAAATTAATAAAATAAATAAAATGTCTACCTTAGTTTTACAAATTGAATGAAAATCTTTATAACTCAAATTTTAAGATATATGTACAAAACTGTATTCAAGTAAATGAAATGGCAACTGTATTTACAACATCAGCCTCTGCCCTGAACCCCGCGTCTGAGTCACTGTGTCTAGACAAGACGCCTTCATGCCGCCTGAGCTGCCTGAGTCCAGGCCCCCAGCCCTGCGGCCCTGGGCACTGCCCTCGTCCCGGGGTTGACTCCTGTCCTCGTACACAGATAGTGGCAGCTGGGGAGCGGCGGGTCCTTAGCTGGAAGGATGGGTGAGGGTCTGCCGTGCTGTGGGGGTTTGCAACATTGGGGGTGACCGGCAGGGCGGGGAGCGGCTCTCCATGGTCAGCCGGCCTGTGTCCCTGGCGAGGGGAGTGACCGGCAGGAACCCGAAGGTCAGCAAGTCCGTGTGGGTCCTCCCGCATGCAGAGGTGACCACGTGTTCCTAGTTGCTCGGAGGAACAGCGTGTCCAAATGAAGGCCAGTTTAATGTCCTTTTCACTCATTTTGCAGAACAACTTGTATTTAGCACAATTATCCATGGCTGTGACCGAGATTCCCTTTTCTCTAACGTCCAATTACCTCAGCCGCCGGGCGGGGTTCCATGAGGACTGACAGCCGACGCTCAGCACGGATCTGAAAGCCTTTGTGCTGTGTGAGGGCTCCAGCCGGGGGCGACACGGACCGGCCTTCGCTCTGCGGGCGGAGAAATGCGGGCAGCCCAGCCCCTCCCAGCGGGAACGCCGGAGGCACGCATTCCAATCACGCTGGTTACAGGTCTCACATTTTGAATTGTAGAAAGGCCCTTGTCCTTGCACGCGAGGATGGAAAAATACTAAGAACGCTGAGCTGTGTGGTTTGAACACAGCCAGCCCCCCCCCCCGGGCGTCTGCCTGGTGTCGGGCGGGTCAGCCAGGGCGGCCGGACGATCCCACCCATCACTTGGAGAGGGGTCATCGCGTGGGATGCCTCGCCTGGTTCATGCCAGTAGAAAACCAGGCCCCCCCCAGCAGGTAATCCATAATTCGATGGAGCTGCTCCACGTTAAGAAGCCATACACGTCCTCGGTAAAGAGAACAAAAAGCAGCTCATTTAAATCGTGTTTTTCAATGAAATTCGTTGGTGGGACATGGACGAATGAGACGATCTTGGTTCCACAGGCCCAAGGGACGGAACGGAGAGCCCAGAGCTAAAGCCACCGGTGGGCAGGCGAGTAATTTTCACCAAAGGAACTAAACCACGTTAGCACTTCGCAGGAACCACCTGCGGAGGATTTTTACCAAAGTCACTCTAACAATTACATTTCACCGGGATAACTTTATGAGGTGTTCACAATTGGATGGGGGGAGATTAAGAAAATAAATTCCACGAATCTTTAGATAGAAAGATTCATAGAAAGTGGACTCCACAGTGCAACATATAAGACATAAAATATAATGCATCAAACACCATTAACGTCATTACGGTCGGTATATTTATATGTTAAAGTATGCGCTATGATACACAATATATTTTATAGATTACATTTTAACATGTATATCTCAACGCCATTCATCTTACAACATATTCAACAACAAACTTAACAAGTATAAATGAAATATTTTGTTTTGTCTTAGCCATGATGGGTCCAGGAGCAGAATACTGATTTTGCGTTTTCAAGAGATTATTTAAATAAAGATTTATTTAAATAAAGTGACTGCAGATCATGTTGAAAAGATGGCACCTTTCTAAATCCAACCACCCCTGATTTTCTTCCTCACAAGGAAAATGCCTGCTGTGGGCTGTTCCCACTCACAGATCAACAGGTTTGGGGACTGCGGGGACTTGGGGGAGGGTCACACCCCTCCGGGGGACAGAACCGAGACGCGCCCCTCATGCTGACCAGCCTGGCAGCATCTGCACCTCGGGGTGCCTGTTGGGAGTCGCAGCTGCGCCGTCAGCGGCGTGTGGAGAGAGGACCCCCAAGGCTGCTGGCATTGTCCGGCCACTGTGGGCCCCTCGCTGTGGCACGTGTCCTTCTGGAGCGCAGGCCTGCAGCCGGCTGCACGCTGTGCTGCGTGGGACCAGGTTGGGGGGCGGGGGTGGGGGGTGGGGGGCGCTAGACAGGAGGCCCTGACTTCACCACAATTCTGAACGGATTTCCGTCAACGAGGAGAATTGCTCCCACGTGAGCCAGGGAAGTGCACCTGCGGGGGTCCCTTCACGTCCCAGGCCCAGCGAGATGGCTTCTTCCTGCGGTGGCCCTGCACCCACGCTTTTCATCAGCTGCCACAAACTCACTTCTCAGAGGAAGTTACGCCACCGAAGAGAATGTGATTTGCTCTCTTCGAAGATCTGAGCAGTTGCTGCTTTTCTTGCTGCTGTGACCCAACGCCCACCTCCTTTTAGAGAAGGGGGCGCGTCCCACCTGGAACAGGGGAGAGAGCAGGAATCGGGGCGTGTGCAGGCTGGGGCCACGTCGCTGGGGGAGAGTGGGAGCCACGTGGTGAAAGCAGCGCCCGCCAGGCGTCCGTTTCAAGGGAGGACCACCCGCAGGCGATGGAAATTAGCAAGAGGCTGGGCGGTGGGGGCACCACGGTGACATGGGGGACTTGTCCTGCGGCCCCCGGTCGCTTCTCCCCATCTCATGGGTCACCCAGCCGGTCAACACACGTGTGAAATATTACAAGAAAGCCCACACATGTGGCGCCTGCCCGCCCACATGTCCTTCATGAAGACAGGAAGGGGGACTTTCTCCCCGTGGGGTTCATCTGCCTCTTGCCTTGTCCCAGCCTGACCTTCCCACCTGCACAGGTGCGCAGGGGCTTCGCCCGCAGGTGCAAGGTCTCTGACAAGCAGGTCAGGCGCCTCAGATCCCCGGAGGGCTGCAGAGACCGGAGCCCGTGTTGAAACCCCTCAGGGGAGGCGCCGGGCCAGCGCCCTCTGTCCTGGCAGCAAAGGCGCGGCCACAGCAGACAGCGGCTGACTAGCTCTGTTCACTCCCGGCCGACCCGGCTCTGGAACCTAAATATAACCCAGCCCCGAGGCCCCTTTGTCTGGGATCTGACGAGGGCCCGCGGGGCGGGGAGGACAGCTCCGGGGTGCCGGGCAGAGGCGAGCGGCTGGCTACACGTTCTCCATGCGCCCGTGTTCCTGTACCAGGTTACCGCCCAGGCTCTGGCGGCCCCGGCTCTGCTCCAAGCGTGGTCATCATAGAATTACGTAACAGCTCATGGGCTGCTCCCTTCACACTGGGCAAGGAAAGCGGTTTCTGAGATGCCGTTGGCGCCTGCTATTCAGCCTGGAGGGGGGGCCCCGGCCCCGGGGCATCTCGGGAGGAAGCGAACTTGCCAGACGCACAGATCACCATGGAGGGCGTCCCGCCGGCGCCAGGCGGACGGGTGAGGAGAGGCCGCTGCAGAGGGGAGGGTCCAGGCGGGCCCAGCAGCCCGGAGCCCGGAGCCGGATCTCCTGTGCGGGGGACGGGCTGCGGCGGCGGGAAGCAGGCGGGCGAGGACTAGCCAGGTGGGGGTCTTCACGCAGCCCCAAGGTCGTACAAGCACCGGCGAGGAAATGGGTCCCTTTAGCTGCTCAGTCCCGTGAGGGACCCGGCAGTCGCTGCGGAAATTGCAGTCCCTTCCTGGAAACTTAACCATTACCCTATCGTACGGCCCAGCCCTTCCACTGCTGCATGTGTAGCCAGGGCACGTGGGAGCCCATGTGTGCTCAGGCGATGTACACGGACATGCTTATCATGTCGTGCGTTGATGTCCAAATGGGCATCACCAGCTGGACAGGTAAACAGTTTCCTGGGCCAAGGACGCTGCTCTGAGACGGAGCTGCTCAAGCTGCAGACGCGCGAAATAGCTCGGGGGAACCTCCGGACCGCGGTTACGAGGCCCGGGGAGCAGAGAAAGCGTATGAAACACGTCCCGTCTACATCGGGTTCTAGAGGCTGCAGAACAGTCCAAGCACAGAAAACAGCTCTGCAGCTGCCCGAGCGGGCGGGGGTGGGGGCGCCGGGGGGCCGGGAGCCAGAAGCAGCTCTGGAGCCGGCGCGTGAGCCGCTGGTTTCACCAGTCCCTGCCGGTCAGTGACGTGCGACGTGCCGCACCCCACGTGCGGCGGACCGAGTTTCAGTCACACCCCAGCGTGACGCAGCTGCCGTGCGTGTGTCCTGTTGGTGAATATCGGTGCGAAACTTCTCGACATGGAAACGTACACCCGTTTTTCTGGTAGGATTTCTCTTAAATGCACACGGATTCCGGAGGGTGCCCCCCCCCCCCATCAGCTACCAAACGCCCCACCTCCCAATACCATCCCCTTGGCCATCGGGTTTCAACGCTGAATTTTGTGTGGTTTCCACTGAGTTTATTGGGGTGACGCTGGTTTCAGCGCATCAATCTGTACTGTTGTGTGTTCACCCCCAAAGTCAGTCTCCTTCCATCACCATTTATTCCCCTTTACTCCCTCCCGCTTCACCCCGGCAAGCACGTCACTGTTGCGTGTGTCCGGGAGGAGCCCCCCCCC